>CABFWB010001477.1:0-158030 GCA_902151455.1 Timema bartmani
TGGCCCCCTACCCCTCTTTGGTTTGAAGATGGTCAAGTCCCTCTGCCGCCACCGTTATGTTAGTCGGTAAGCTACGGGCGGGACGGTATGAATATTTGATCAAGCTGTCTCGAACAAACACGACCAGTGCGAGGTCAATGGATACCTCTCGCCACCTCTGCACTCCTGTTCTACTCGAGCCGACAACCTAACTAACCTCATAGATTCTCCCCTACTTCTTCTGTGGATCTGTTCTGAGACAGGTTCGTTCACAACTAGACATCTTCCTTCCATTTTCCTCGGCCCTGAGCATCTTCTTTCATCCTTCTGCAGCTTCTTCCTTCCGTGATATCTGTTAGCATTCCAAACCTTCTTCTTCGTTAAACAATCCCTTCGTTTTGTGAGTGTGGCCCAACCAAGACGTTTTACTTTTCGTTATCATCCTATCATGCTCCTTTCCTACCCTCCTCAAAACTTCTTCATTCCTCACCCTGTCCATCCTCCTCATAACTTCCAATTAGTTCAATTGGCTTTTATTAAACCAGTTAAGTCATACTTGACATTAATTTTACACTTCAGCTAGAACTTCTAACAAAATGGCCTGGACAGTGGTTTCCAGCCTGGGGTTCGCGACCCCGAATGTTGAGGATATAGCTTTATATTTACTTTTTAAAGTCATTATTAAGATTATATAGAAAGGTGCAGAATTCAAATAAAAATGTAAGCTGCTAAAATGATAAAAACTTTTAAGTTACTCTTTGAGTTCCTTTTATTTATTCAACTGACAGTTGCTTGCTGATTTTACTACAGCGGTCTCGCGTTTAGGCGAGTGGCACTGCCAACATAACTTATAAAATACCCACTGGGATTGTTTATTCTCTTATGAGGCATCTTAGTAGCGATCGTATAATCATTAGATAAGTAATTTTTAATAAAATGTATAATAGATAATTAAATCAAGCACGCGCACACAACGACACGTTCGTTTGGTTTGTCGGTGATTGGGTCAGGATTCAAATTCCGACTGGGGGTGATTTTTTTTTTCCTAAACGGTTTTGTCCTTCTCACTACAAGCAAATAAAGGTACATTATCTCTACATTCTACCTACTCCCACCAGTGTATTAAATGCGGATAGCCTGGACGGATAGTAATATTCAGTGAGAATAATAATTTAAAACATGCTTCGGTGGCCGCATAGTCTCTCGCGATAGACTAGACTGCCGATGACAAGGAGCTTGGGGTTCGAGTCCCGGTCGGGTGGTTTTCCAAAAATTAGTTTTCTACTTTCCTTAGACGCAAATGCGGGCATACTTCCTTTTTATTAAACCTTTTTTGTTTTAAACAAAACAAATTTATTGTGATGACAACAGTTCCTTATTTAAATAATAGATTTGACATTTGATCATTTAATTTTCTAAGGAAAAAAAACTATAACGTTGAAACGAAAAATATTTGTTTAACATTGGGGCCTTCCAACTTTTAACAGCACCGAGGCCTACAAAGATCTAAATCCGACCCTACCCAGCGATGAATTGACAGCAAGCAGATGGACTGGGCGTTATGTCTGGTCGAGAGTTTAAGTTCGTTTGTAAGACAAATAAAGAACAAGACAACTTGTTTTTTTTTAAATATCCGGAACGTCTTTTGAAGATAAAAGTGCGTGGCAAAGTTTTTTCAACTTGTTTCACGAATGGCCTTGACCTTCCGGCAACCGATTCAAAATGTTGTTTGTTGAGATTGAAGGGGATTTAAAGACCCTCATGGCCCCTTCATCCCTCTGCTAAGTGGATACGATCTTCGCTAACAGAATGATGTCTGTTCTCTATTATTTGGTGTGTCGAGCGACAGTAATAAATAATGAATCATGCATGTGAAGAAGTTCACTAGATTCAAGATTTTGCTGTAATCGTGGGATGGCCCGGAATCGAGCGTGGTTTTTCAAGAGCAAATCCTTCACTTACCGTTGTCTACTGGCTTCTCGCTGGCCATCTGGTCCATGCTGGCCAGAAGCTCCCGCCTGTCGGCGCGCTCCTTACGCCCGAACAGCACCATTCTTCAACTGTTTCCACTCACGCGAGGTTTAAAAAAAATCCACCACTACAATACTGTCGCGGCGACTGCCATGCTCTCTATAGCCTTTCTTCGTCGTCAAAGTAGCTTTCCTTTGCCTCCGCGCGTGCGTGTATTGTCGAGCCCAGCAGTTCTGGCCAATCACGGCGCGAGGGCTCTACCCGCTTCTCGGCCAATCATGAGCGCGGACGGACTGGAACCTCCAGCAGGTTCAATTTTATTTTTCCTCTTCCGTTCGTATTTTAAATGTAGGGACTAGGGGATGACTATGAATGATTTCTCTCTTCCTTTCCATTGTTGTGAAGGGTTGAACCGGTACAATCCCCCACCCTCTTGAATTTACTTTTAACTGCTTGAGTGAGGAGGAGAGGGAAGGAAAGTTTAAAATGTTTGTAGAATAACGATTTAAGAAGCGGAGTCTTCGATTCTAACTTTAAAAAGTGTTTGGATAAATTATATGCTATTAATTAATAAATAAAAGATCATACTTTTGATGCATAGTTAAGAAAATATCAAACACATATTACTTTCTAAAATATGCTATAAAGCATTAACACGTTTACATTATTTTTGGCCCGACATATTCCATTAAATAAAATTAAAATGTATATTGTGTATGACTAAATACAGAATTATATAAATAAGAGACACCGAATTTAAATAATACTCACCGCTTCCAGATTTTAAAGAAAGTCCGGCCGTAGATGACAGACGTTTTGTAAATGGTTTAAGAACAACACCGCACAATCCGTCCTTCCCGGTGTTTTCGCTCATTCTTTTCCTGTCGTTTAATTTAACTGTCTTATCAGAAACATATGCACATGTCTAGTTTATTCTTAAAATCATATCTCAACACCTTAAGTTGGGTGAGGAACAAAATATACGTCAGGATACACTGCGCATATCCAAGTAACATCGTAATTTTAAGCGATCAATGAAGAAACCGAGATCGTTTGGTCCACATCATTTATTAATCCACACAAAATGTCAACACATGGGAACGCATCCTGTGATCGAAATGCGCGGCTTTTCTTTCGGCTAAACGTTGTATAGCTACTTGACCTTGCTTGTTTTATCAAGTGAGTTTAGATAAGAAGACTCCTGGCACATTATACAACCGGCACGGACGACCATGTTCACTACCTGTTAGATTACAAGGTATACGAAAACCATCTCCAATAAATCATGGCCTCCTTGATGCGCGCGGTGGCTCCATTTTTAAAACAGTTCGCGTTCAAACTTTGACATTTAAATATCAAATACTTTATCCTCTCTACAAACATCAAATTTATTTGATGAAGTGATGATGTTCTGTATATAATATTGTTAATTATTAGTCGTAATTTAATTATTACAACAACTGAAAGCAACTAAAACGTAAACAAAAAGTAAACTTTAAACAAAAATAAATGGACCCAATCAAATGTCTGTAACAATATAATATTATTTAAATTGGACAATCTGGCATCTAGATTGTGTTATTTATATTTTTTCTGGGGTGGTCTAATATTATTTGTTTAGCAATGAGAGTCAACAAAGGTTACTTAAAATAAATAAGTAGGTACTTAGAATAAAGTGACTATTTTTTCTTGGCATTTTCGGGGGCAGTCACTCCAAATAAATTAATGTTGTGTGCCGGGAATAGTTAGTTTGTACTCTAAATGGAACATAATACCAAGGCCGTAGCCAGCCAATAATTTCAGGGGGGGTTTGGTGGGTCCATCCCCCAACTGACTGAGGCTAGAAAAAATTCTAAATAAAAAACTGTTCTAGAAGCTATCTGAAGTGTTTTTTATGGCAACACTACCCCCTAACTAATCGGAGGCTAGGACAAATTCTAATTATTAAACGGCTCTAGAAGCTATCATAACCCATTAACTGCCGAAAATATTAAACACCTCTAGAAGCTATCTGAATATTTTTTTTATGACAACATAACACCATAACTGCCGAAAGCTAGAAAAAATTCTAAATAATAAACACCTCTGGAAGCACTCTGAAGTGCTTTTTATGGTAACACAGCCCCCTGATTAGTACTTGTACCTTAATTTTGATATTGTTTAAACCATAAATAAAGCCATATATATTTTGTTCATAAAATTTCGGGGGGGGGGGGNTACGGCCTTGCATAATACATTCCATAATCATGTTTTGTATTGATACTATCAGACAATCTATAAATTGAATTTATTGTATAATTATGTAATGTCATGATTGCTTTATAAATTGAACTGTAAGTACAGCAAGAACCAAACGTCAAGAAATGTCAGTCAAATTGAATAAAAACTACTCATCGATGATGATGATGATGATATGAGTTTGAAATGAACTAACATAATAAAACATTTTATTCAATACATATAATTTCAAATTTCTTTAGTAAGATTTAATACACTGGGAACAGAATCAGTTTGGAACATTAGTATTAGTATTCTTTAAAGTTTAAAAACCTATATCAAAACAATACTTTTAGCTTAATCTTTTATTTTATTATTTTTACTATCCCTATATTACGTATGTCATTGGGCTGCCTTTTGTATTACTCACTATAAAATTATTACAATATGTATTAATATGACTAATTCTTATCCTCATAATATGTCATGTTTATATTCTTCACCACATTTCTTAGTTTGACTATCTACATATTATTCATGATAAATTGCTCACTGTACTCTGTTTACTTTGTTTAGTAATATTACTGTATCTTCTGCCACTTTCTTTAATTAACTGTAAATATTTAGTGTATTATTAATGGGAGTTCTCTGTCACGGTCCTGTGAAATTAGATTTAAAAATATATTTACATACAATTTCATAAGAATATGATAAATAGGTTCGTGTTATTTACGAAAGCCATAGCCCGGGTTTATATTCATGCATCACGCATTACTAATAGCGAATAGTGTATAGCAAATAGTGCAAAAGAAGTTTAAATACATAAAGAAAGTTTATTTAAATTAACGTTACCAAATTTAAACTAGAAGTAATCTATCTAGTTTGTTGAACACATCACTAGTTTCACAAATGGCCACCACTCAATTTGATGTTTCTCTACTAGCGCTATTGAACGCCCAGTAGTTTAACTCTTTACTTTCAAGAGTATTTTTATTTTTTGTCTACTTACACTTCCAGTCTTCCACAGTCCACACTCCACAGTTCAAAATGTTATTTGTTTTGGTTTAGTTTTGATTTGTGTGGCCAATTAATTTAATATAGGTATTGTTTAAAATATAACTACCTATGTATTATGCTATCATATCAAACATAGATAATATATTTAAAGATTTTAATGTGTGTATTTGTATGAACATTGTTATTTATTTGCTAAAGATTAAAATATTTCTACAGCTCACCGGTTTGAGGTCCTGGGACATGCTAGAAAGTCAAATGCAATAAGTAATTTTAAACTTCAAACTAACTTTTTATCTTTTTAAAAGATAAATGTTTTAATTCAAATCCTGGTCTTTATTTTGGGGGATTTTCAGAATAGGACCTATTTTTTCTGTCATCTCTAGGCAAGTTTTGTTGAAATTCCTTAAAACTGACTTTTCTCGTCGTGTGTTATTGATAGGCACCTACTAATACACAATAGGCCTACCTAGTATACATTCTTTTATAATCATATCTTTCCTATTTCACTTATTATGTTTTGGGATGGAGTCAAATACCTTAGCTCAGTCGGTAGCGTGTCTTTCTACTGAGCTAAGGGTCCCGGATTCGATTCCTGCCGTGATCGAAAAATTTATCATTGGTGAAATCTGGGTTTAACATTTCATAGTGATGAATTAACGGGTGGGGGCTATGTGTTGTGTCTGTTCTAGATTTAAGTAGGCCTAAGTTTATAAGTTGTGTGCTGATAAAATCAGTCGGTTCAGAAAGTGCACGTTAAAGAAAATAGATGAACAAAAAAAATGAAAGGATGAACGAATATATTATTTTTTATCTTCTAACTAAAAACAACATTTCATATTCAATTTTGATTATAGAGTGAAAATGTCCGGTTCTGACTTTAATGAGCTGCTTCAAGCCGCCGAGCAGTTGTCGGCAGATGTTGAAGGCACAGGTGAGCTCCCTAGGGTTGAGCGGACACTGCGTGAAGTTCTGGACGCATCCTCCGAACTTTGGACACGTGTGGCCCAAATTGGACCACAGAATATTCAAGCGTAAGTTGAAAATCCAAACCAAAATGTTTTACCTTTAGGACTTTAGGCTACTATTCTTGTACTTGTTAATTTAATTAAAATTTTTTACATTTTCAACCATGTCTTACTACCTGTTCAGGTAAATACATATTGTAAGTTTGTGGATGTGTTTGTTTACTGACTGAAGTTACCTCAAATAAATTATGGTTCTCCAAATGCTAAATATTTAAATTACAATAGAAAATATATAAATAAGCTAGTATCATCCATAAACCATGTAACACTGTTGAGTTATGGAGGAGAGGGAGCTCTAATGTCTACATGGTGTTACATGGGTGGGGGGAGGGGGGAATGAGGGGGAGTACATCACAGTGCTATGTAACACATACATGTTTACAGAGCCCGAAAGCTCGGCATCCGTGTAATCCTTAAGACCTTAATGGTCCTTAGAAATGGAATTCACTTTTACACAGTCCATATCCTTAATCACATGATTGTGCCAGCCAATGAGAAAGTCAGAGACTACATCCAATTAAACTCTTCGAAAGAAAATTGTCTTGCGAAAGGCCTCGAGCAGACGTGATTACGGATTACGGGAAGTTTAACCTACCTCAGCAATGTCATACTTCCCGGGGTTTTTAAATATTTCTGAAATAGCTCCGTGCGTAAAACTATCCAATTCATTTTTTATTTTGTTTCCATGCATATCATTGGATCCTTTTGTGGCCATTGGTGCTTTTTTTTTCTATGTACCTGCACATACTTACTTTGCTGTGATTGGTCCATATCAACTAGTCCTTAGGAAGTTAAAAGTTGAGTAAATATCAACGGAGTAGTAAAGATTAAGGACTTAAGGGTCAGGACCATGCAGACAGTGCAAACTGTTTGTGTGTAGTTGATCTTTCATGGACCGCTACACCTTACGAACACAGAGTCTTAGGCGGGGCTTTATGATTAAATTCTAATATTATTATTATTATTATTATTATTATTATTATTATTATTATTATCATTATTGTTATTATTACTATGCTCATGATCATCATCATTAGTATCTTTATTATCATCATCATCATCATCATTGTCATCATTATTATCATCATTATTTTTATTACTATCATTATTATCATTGTCATTATCATTATTATTATTATCATCATCATCATTATCATTATTGTTATCATTATCATTATTATCGCGTCTTACTACCCGTTCGGGATATACGCACTTACGCTAATGTGTAATGGTAGGGTGATTGTGAGATGAAATGGAGGACACTACAGTTTAACGTGGGACCCGAACCACAGTGGAGGCCTGGCATTCCACAAATTCTAATGTTGAAAAATAATGTTGTTGCTTATGTTTTCACCATTACTTAGTAAACAAACTTATAGGTAGCTTCCAATTTTGAGTAGTATCAAATCAAAATCCCTATTTTAGTGTCACAATAGCTTCCCTACGAAATATTTACACTAACTAATTTGATGGGTAAAGTTATGTAACACAGACTGAATGTGGGAAAATGTGAACTCTTATGTCTTCTTGGTGTTATATGTTGGAAGAGATGGTAAAAAAAAAATGTAAGAAAGAAATGTTACATGGTTTATGAAAGACCCCTAGAATGAAGGAAAAATAACCCGCATGGTCTAAGGCAGAGGTGGGCAACATATTTAAAAAAAAAAAAGGTTCAATCGGGCATTTAAAACACCACACACTGTCTGAACAAGTTTATTCAAGGCATGTACACTTTGACTACTCATTTAACAACTGCCTCAGACGCAAATTTTGAAAATTGTTCCAATTGAAAATTTAAGACAATTTATTGTAAAATTTGACAATTGTTTTGAAATGGAGATAAGAAAGATGATGTCACCTTTTGTGCATTGGATTCTTCCCACATTTTTCCTCTTTCCCTAGGTGGGCTTTCTTCATCAAATTTACTCTTAGTAGTTTATTTTTCCTTTCTCTTTAGTTCTATCAATTTCCTTTACTATAAAATTCCTTCATTAAATAGATATTTTGAGATTTGCCTTGGATATCAGGTTTTCTTGGTTTCCCGAGGCAGTAGAAAAGGCAAATAGTAAATATTAGTTATTCTTGTCCTAATTTGATCTTAAATCACAATATTTATTTTATTTTTATTGGCTGAGAGTGTTAATAAACTACCTATGAACCTTTAAATTGCATATGTTCAATTTTTTTACTCTCCAGACACTTATTGTTGGGCTCGAAGGGTGTGGATTTGCCCAAGCTATCCCAAAAATTGGACACGTTGAGTACTCGGAAAACTTTCGAGCCCTTGGAGCCGGTGTCCGATGTGGACATACAGAGTTTCTTGAAAAACGAACAAGAAAACGCCCTTTTATCCATCATTGAAGAAACGAACAAAACGGTATTTTGTCTGTTTTTGCTAATTCATTATAAAATATAAGCTATGTGTGCCTATTTTGTTTTCTTAAAATGTACCTCGGTTAAGTTTTTTGTTTAGTCAAATAATATTTCATTGTATTTGTATATTAGGGCCTATTTTGTCATATAGGTTTAAAATGTACACTTTATAAATGATTTCTTCACAAAATATTGAATAACCACAACTGATTACAGTACTTACTTAATATTTAATTAAAGAACACTATTTTCTAATATACAAATATAAATGTCTTTCTACAATATTTTAGTTTTATCAAAATAGTTTCAGGTTTATATCAGTCTAGATAAAACACAATCAGATAACATAGTAACCCTGTCTGCCAGATATGTACTCGCTTTTTAACTGAAGGGTGAAGGAAAGGAGTGACAAGGATGGACAGGGTGAGGAATGAAGGGGTGAGAGAGAGAGAGAGAGAGAGAACGAACCTCTGCAGGATAGGATAGAGAAGGCGAGATTGAGGTGGTATGGACATGTGAAGAGGATAGAATAAAGGTGGATTCCAAGGAAGAGGCTTGAAATGGAGGTGGCGGGCAGGAGGTCAAGAGGAACACCCAGAGACAGGTGGATAAAGGGAGTGCAGAGAGGAGTGGAGTGGAGGAAGAAAGATGTTTGGAGGGCAGAAGTAAATGGAGAGGCTTATGCTCGAGACAGACCCTGTGCATGATGATCATGATGATGATGATTCTATATTTTAAAAACAAAATACTTCATCATAACAAATATCAATAGTTACCTGAGATTGAACCTTAAAAATAGTGTTTTATGACTAGAGTATAAAAATAAAAATCATAAAAAAACCTTTATCCATATCCCTGGACTTAGGCACTGATTAGGTAACTATTTATAGTAAATATGATTTAAAAAATTAACTCAATGATTATATAACCATAACAAATTGCATCATTTTGTACAAATATTGTATACAATTCAAGAGCTTGTTCCCTAAACCAATTAGTCTACTTTTGAAAATTTACAGTGAAAGCCCATAAAATTTACAATCAAACTTCTTTAAATATATAATTTTAATTTAACAATAATTAATTGTTCATAAAAGAGAAACATAGTCTTCGAAGTGAAGTGAAATTTGTAGAAATGAAAAATTCAAAGGTGTGTTGCTACAATTTTTTGGTTCGCTTGTAAATAATAATTTGAAAAAAAAAAAGACTAAACTGGTTTTGAAAACAAACTCTTAAATTATTATGTGTGTTGTGGTAACAGTCTTTGGGTAAAACCTTAGTAGCGCAATCTACTTGAACACGACCTTTTAAAATTTTGTTAAAAAAAATTATGTGGGTTAATTTTCATAACATGGTGGTTACAAGCGAGGAAAACCTGGAAAAGTCAGTTATTTTCTGATGTCAGGGGAAAGCAAGAAATGTCAGGGAATTGTATTAAATATTTGGCAAAAATCAGGGAATTTAAATACTTTTCTACAAAAGCTGTTTAGTTCACACCCATACATTCTGCTAAAATAAGACCGTTTCACAGAATGTTCTTACTACACATTTACACATTGTCTCAATCAATAACTAAAATAACTCGATAGGCTACTTTAAAATTCACCTTATAAGACTCTTGACGCTTAGTACCTGCTAGCATTTTGTTAAAAATTTGTAATACAGAGAAATCTCTAAACAGCAGACACCTTACTAAGTTATTTATTATTTTGTGTCAGTGTTTTGAAGATGTTGAGAAACAGCAAATGGAGCACATGTTACATGAATGGAAACAAGAGCAGCAAAGAGCCCTAAACACGTTGCTGGGTGCACCTGAGGACTTCAACATTGGTTTAGAGCATCAGGTACAGTAGAGTATTCCTGTAGGAGGGAATTTACAAAAAACACATACATATTTTTGTTATCAACATTTTTACTAATCGGACCCATGGTGAATTGGTCAGCGCGCCTGGTTACCAACCTAGGGGGTCTCGTGTTTGATTCTCGGCTGGTACCATGAGTATATTTCTCGAAGGGAAACTATCCCTAAGATCACCAGGGTTTGGTTAGTTAAGTTTAAGTTAGGTTTTAAGCATTTCCACTGGTTCCACACCCTCATACTCACTATCACCATCACCTCATCTCATCGGGACATGGAAAGAACCTCCACGGAAAGGAAGTACTATTAGTACATTTGGGCGTCCCCTGGACAATGGTACTTTAGTACTGGCTAATCTTTCCACCACTGGGCTACGAGGGATGAGACCCTCGAATCCTTAAGAATATTCAAGATTTAAGGATTCGAAATTTTTTTGGATATGACAACTTATTTTTATTTTTCAGACCTCGGTTCTGGGTGACTCTGTAGGTGGCGTCTTGAAGAGTCTACTGGACAGTCAGGAGATGGCGTACGCCAAAGAGATAATTACCTACAATAGATTCATCATCCAGGGGACTGTTCGGCCATCATTGGTACAAAAATTATCTGAAGTTGCTGACTCGCTGAACAACAAGGTGGGGTTGACTGACGTTTTAAATTTGCATACTTTCCAAAACATAGAATTTCTACATTAGAAGCAAAAACCGGCAAGTACCACAATAACATTGTTCTTGTGCACCATTTACTTTGTTTTCCGCAAAATATATTTATATTACATTTCCAACACATCTATTACTTTTTGTTTCATTTATTTGTTTTTTAATTTGTATGAATTTTTATTGATTAGTTGATTTTGTTCTGTCCAGAAAGTCTCAGAGCTGTGGGAGATGGTCCGTTACATGACCCAAGTACCAGCTCAGGCCTCAGGGGACCCCCTTTTGTTCCGTCGCTCTAAAGCCCTCCAGACCGCTCTTATTTCCCAGGCCAAGAAATACCTGCAAGACAGGTAAACCTCGCAGTGTCGCTGTACACCGAATAAAATATATTCTTTTACATCATATTGTTGAATTAATATAATGAACACAACAGCCTAGGGGTGTACACACATTTAAAAAAACTTCAGTTTGGTTTCAAGTATTTGTCCGTCTATTTAAAATGCACTCGATGTTGACCAATGCAATTAATAGAATATGTTCAAAATTGAAAATACACATTTACAGAAACATATAGTTCTCGCACTAGACTAAATTACTTTTACCTTACATCCATTACTGTCTCCATCCTGTGGCCTGCATCAGTTTTTTATTCAAGCTATATATTTTCCACTACCGGCTGGCTAGGCCTGTTATAGTTTAATATGCCTTATAATATAACTTAAGACTAGGACAGGCACAACATCCAGTACCCGGCCGTTACTATGAAAGTGTAAACCCACATTTCACCAATGATCAATTTTTCAGCCATGCCGGGAATTGAACCTGGGACCTTAAGCTCAGTAGACAAACACATTACCTACTGAACTAAGGTGTCGGATAGATCACTAGACTAAATCATGATTCAAATTAGGAGGGATAGCCAGCATATTTGCCTTAATGATACTGGAGTAGACATTGTTTTATCTAAACTATTTCTACTCCAGTGTCTACTCCTAATTTAAATCATAGTTGCAACTAGGAAATATTGTACATCATAGGATGGCCGCATAGCTTACAATGATATTGCGAGTCTTGAAACAATTGCTTTCTATACTGTAATCTTGTAAATTCTGTGTTGGATTGGCCGGTTCATGACCCGGAGTTAATCCAGAGACAAACTGGCTGAGTAGCAATTTATTTGTATCTGATACTTTAGCAGAGAATGAAATTAAAAACAAGTATCGCTGTGTGGTCAATGCATACCGAGAACTAAATGTAATATATAGGGGTGTGCGAAGTCATGTTTTCAATTCAAATATAGCTCGAATCGACCATATAAAATACTTTCAAAGTCGTTCAATTACTTTGGATTATTTCAACTGGAAATTAATTTTTGATGTATGCAACACCTTAAAATGGCAAGAATTGAACACGGAATATTATTGCTATGATTTTTTTACTGCCTAGTCTTCATGATTGTTAAAAGTTGGAATTTTTTTTAAAGTAAAATCTAAGATAATATTTGTTTCAAAGCACAGTCGATGTGTCTAAGCTTCGCACATCCCTAAGATTGTACAACCACTTGATAATAGTTTATGTAACTAAGTGTAGGTACCTATCATTCCATAGGCTGTCATTGTCAGAATAAAACAGCTGGGAATAAAACGCACAGTGACGCTCATTCCCCCAAAAAACAGACCTTAGGGAGTGACCACACTACTTGGACATGTGTCTGTTGACTTCTTGATTTTCTTTTTTGTGTTCAACGGTAACCAAGGAAATGGGCCGATTATGTCTGAAAAGGGGTCCACTGTGGTGACTCTTATAATTAGTTATTACTCCTAAATATTTAAAGTTAATGTTATGAGTATTATTTTTTTGTTTCCTTCATGTAAAGTTTTTGTTTTTCTCAATTGTATATTAAATAAATTGACGTCAATTTATTTAAGGTAAAAATTATTGGTAAAACATCAACTATTTGTGTGCGGGGTTTGATATTTTCCAGGTACAAGAGCTACATGAACAACGTAGTGACGAGCAACCTCAAAGTGGCTCAACGGGGAGGAGTTCCAGGGACATACCCGCTGGTGCGTAGCTTCGTCAACATCAGGGTCCCTCAGGGGTTGGCTGGACTAGAAGACGGGACAGTGGACGACCAGCCCGTGTGGGCCCTGATCTACTACTGCCTGCGTTGCGGGGACATAAAGGCAGCTCTACAATGTGTTCAGCGAGCAAGGTCAGTCTCAGCTCAAGTGTCTGCTCGGTTATTGACGTGATTTCTCGAAATGTTAAGGAGCAGACGCTGGACCAAGATTTGACGTTTATTTTAGTGTTTTCTTTATCCCTCTTTCCGGCTGAAACTTGATTCACACGTTCGCTGAAAATAGAGAGCAGAATCTGCTCGAGTGGGGCAGCTAGTAGAAACGTATGTTGAACCATAATGCTTTGCAACACAAACCACAAACAGCTGCCTATCAAAATATTTAATTTTATAATCAATTATCAGATTTAATATCTTTTAGATTACTGTCACAATGGACGTTTTCTAATTATTGTGCTGTGTCATGAAACAAATCATAACAACCAGAACGACACACAAACTTTCCATTTAATGGGTTATTTCAAACCATTTCTTGTGAAAGGTGTCATCAACTATACGTTAATAGGGGTTAGGTTGGTTCTTATGTCCACTTTTATGTTCCTATACATAGAAAATGTTCTCTACTTGTCAACATTATTTATGGGGATCCATAATGCTTTATCAAATCTAGGTTAATCTACTTTCATAACAAGAATGTCTATATTCACTTGATCCATTCTTCTTGAGAAACTAGGTCCCTGAAAACAAAGAGATTTGTAACCCGTCTGTGCTTCAAATGGAATTCCTTCTTTATGCTGCTGTCACAATACAGATAGCGAGACAATATCTACTATTATTATTTTCTTGTCAGACCACGCATCTTTACATGAAATCTGTTAAATCATACAAAAACAAATGTTTTGGGATACGTTTCCATGGGTATTTCAATGCAACAAGAATTTACTGAGGCTACCATAAATCACTATTATATTTGCGAATTTTCAGTAATAAGTTCTTAATTTTGTTAAAAATTTCATGATTTCATTAAAAAAAATTGTCTATGTTTTGTAAATATTTCGCGCATTGCTAAAAACAGATCTTTCTAAATTATGGACATATATCTCTTTTAAAAAAACCTCTTTTTGCTTTTTAAGGTATTCTCACTATTTTGTTATATTTGGAAGAAGGTACAGGAAAGGTGGATAGAAACATATAAAATGAACAAACACAATATGGCTTCCACAATGAAAAAGAACACAATTCACACTTCACTCTGCTGCCACTGCACAAAGCAGTAATGGCTTCATCTTGAAGAAAATCGATTGTTACTGCTCAGTCCCCCGACCTTGGTATAAAAGCCATATTGTGTTCGTTACCTTTTTTATGTTTTCTCTCCACTGTTTCTAACTATAGATTATATGTTTGGTTTAATGAATTGTTATTATTTTATGTATCCAGCCCACAAGTGAAGGAATTTTCTACAATTCTTCAAGACATAGAAAAGAGTCCAGATTTGAAACTGAATCCGCAGGCCGAGTCGTTTCTGCAGAGACAGTACAGGCAGCAAATTAAACACATGACTGACCCTTACAAGAGGTGAGGTTTGATCAGTTCGACTTGAATGCACTTGGTTTTACATACTAAACTTAATTCTAGTCGCATAATTTGTTTTTATTTTCCTAGACTTTTTAAAGTAAATCATATTCAAGTATTTTTTGTCATTTTGGTTGATATATTATTTTCGATTATAGTTTTGATTTATGACTTGTAATTCAGATAAAACTTTGTAAAAAAAAAAGAGAACAAAATGTGGCAATTATTAAGAGCATTCGTCATAGCAGACCCAACTCAGCTCCCGGCTCACATCTGGTCTCTACATTCAGTTACTAGTCTGGGGTTTGGTTGTTAAGTTTGTCCTCTAAATTTGTTAGGCTGAGCCATTGAAAAAAAACCCACTAGAGCTCTAAAACCAATTCAGATATTTCTTGAATACTTAAATCTATAATATCTTTAAGGATTCGAAGGCTTGTGCCTTGAATGCCAGGGCTATAGACTTGGTGTTCATGGCAAATGATGTAGTAGTTTATTACTTTTCGTCTTCTTGAAGTTCAAGTTTTGGACTCCTGAAGTTTACTCGCGACCTTTGCGGAGGAGTGTAGTTATTGAAAGTAGTGAGGTTGCCATATATTTTTAAGGGATTAACTCTAAGACAAATGTTAACATTCCGCATTATGACAGAAAGAAAAGTGCTCATAGTCACATATGAAGCAGAAACATGGACATTGAAAGTAAGAGAGACTAGGAAAGTGGAGGACATGAGGATGAAGTTTGTGAGGAGCATGTTAGCTGTCACGAGGAGAAAGTAGTACAGGGAGTACATGAGATAGTAGAGGAAGCAAGACTGAGATGGTATGGACATGTAATGAGGATGTTGGAGTACAATGAGATAGTAGAGGAAGCAAGACTGAGATGGTATGGTCATGTAATGAGGATGTATTGATTGTTTTGTTCCTGTCCTAGGGCCGTGTACTCGGTTATCTCCGCGTGCGATATCGACTACGACCACCCGGAAGTGGCAAAAGCCGCCGATGACTACTTATGGTTCAAGCTGTGGCAAATCAGGGAAGAACCCTTGCTACCACTCGGGGAGCACCACTCAGGAGAGAGACTCACCTACGCTCACCTTCAATCCCTGATACTCGAGGAGTATGGTGAGTATCATTGCAGGGGTTATGGTTTTCAAGGAGAATGTGTAGTTTGTAATTAAGAATGTGCGAGGATTTGCTTGAACTTGACTCGAAGATTATTACAAAACTTAAAAAAATTCGAGTACTCAAAATTCTCAATTTTCTCTTAAAAATATCTCAGTTGAATTATTTGATTTAATTCTAAGATATTATTTCTTAGGAAATAAGAGTCCCTCAATATTTCTTTCTGTCCAATTAAAAAAAAAGCTCTCACTACTATATTAAAATTTATTTAAAAATCCAAATTTATGTGATCTAGGCATGTACGAAAATTATATTTTTACTGTGGGACGGGAATAGTATGGGAAATGAGTTAAAATATTGGGAGGGTTGTAACGCCTCCATGGTCACCAATGCTGTTTCGGACAATTAACTGGCGTCTGCATTAAAATAAAGTATAATAAATCACACTATTTAAACACAAACTATTTATCTAAACAAAAAAAATATAAAAAGTTTATAAACTGTGTGAGGCCTCGTCGGGTAGATTAGATGTTACCTCTCGGTCATTCATGAACGAAGAACTCACCTACAGCCAGGGGACGGCGCAACTCTCTTTCCTATGCTCGCGATGCCTGGCCATCCGGGGAGTGGGGAGAGACTATGCTAACGTCTATTGTACAGCATTACACTACACTACAGTGTGGACGAGAAATTATATAAATTACACTTTAGAAATAATTTTAGATTAAAAATATATTTTGATCACTGTACAGACGGCGATTTGCTCACAAGTCGTTGATCTTCTAGTGTTTTATTTTGCATCATGTTTTACTACATTTCAGGTTATACACCTATGTTATAATTACACTTATATAATGAGCTAAGGAGGAGGAAGGTTGAATTTAGAAGTAGTGTACCTGCACTTGTGTGGGTACAGATTGGAAAACTATTTTGGGAAAAAATCCACCCTCATTACACCCTACCTGGATTCGAACTCCAACCTATTTGTATTCAGCAGTTTAGCCTGACACGAGAGTAACGCCTTAGACCATGAGACCACTGAAGTAGGCGACCTTGTAGCTGGTCTTGCAAAATTACCCCTCTCTTTTCATCCCTCCTACACACATACACACACCTGCACGCACACGCTATTCAATCAAGCTCTCTCTCTCGATCACAATCCCCGTCTTCTATACACCTCCCCCTTCCCCACTAGCCAACATCCCCCACCCCCAGCTTGCTATAGAACAAATAATAAGGCTGTGAATTAAATAGATTAACGGCGACGAGTCAAAAATACAAGCCGGAACACCGAGCACATTTTGTTTCACACACGGAACTTAACGGGAAATAGCCAAGCCCTCCCGCCTGATTTATGGGAATGGATAATTTCCCAACATTTTCCTGAGCTATCGGTATCCTTTCTAGCCCTACTTTTTTCTAACAAAAAAAAATCATTCTTGAACATTGAAGTTTATGCTTATGGCCTATGCATGATACGACAAAAACTCAACTGAAATATTTTTAGTACAAATATTGATATATCTAACCCGAACTCGGTAAAAAAAAACTATGTTTTTGTTCAAACTGCCATTTTATTTTGTAATCTCTTGATGATAAAATCTTTATCTGGGGGTCAAATTTATAATAAACCAACCATGTATGGGTCGAATTCCCTTTTTTATTGAATCTGTATCTTCATTTTACATACAAATCCTGAATTTTTAATTTGAATCTTAGAAAAGATAACGAGCATTAGTTTAACTTTCTAACATTGTTGCGATTGTTTTCCCCTTTAATATTGATTCTGTTAACATTAATTGGCTATCATATTCTGAAAATTGAAAAATTACACATGGACACGGGAATCAAACCTGGGACCTTTGGCTTAGTACGCCAATGTTCTAACCACTGAGCTATCCAGGATTTCATAATATGATATCTAGATGGAGTAATTCCCACTAAAAGCATAAATAATAGCTCTGGCTATTTGATTATTAATTGGTTAGTTGTTATAGAAAATAGAAATATTAGCCAAGGACACAGACAAACATACACCAGACCCTCAGCCTCCCGGTTAAAATGGCTGTAATCCGTGGGAGAGCTTGAGTTCTTCAACACGGGTATCGCTAGGTGCCATCAAGGGACATTTTAAACACTAGAGAGAGCATATATATCTCGAGTCAACAAAGCTAGGTTCAGGTACCAACCCAACCCCTCTTCTCATAATCCTACCTCACAAAGAGTTTACTCAGACTGTTTATTATGATTACAATGGTCCCTTTATGATGAACATGTTAAAACTGAGTCGTTTAACAAGGGCACATTTGTAAGTGCACTCAACCTGGCTCAAGGAACGTTAACGATAGAAAAAAAAATATAGTGAGAACTAGCATTCACTTAAATCTTCAAATCAATGATCTGGATGTGTCTACTGGGTCACAAAAATCACGAAAAGCGACTAATTGCAAAAAGAAGGTCACAGAAATCCCTGAAACGTCACAAACTTTCAATATTCTGGTCATAAAGTCACAGAAATATTTTTGTTTTAATTTCCTGCACATTGTAACAATGTGAACGCATCAAATGTCAAGCCACCCACTACCCATGATGCCATGCGCTCGCCGCAAGCTGCCTGATTGTTTTTTTTTACAGTGATAACAAGGACAAGGTTAACGTTTACCATCTAGTTAAAGTTTAATGTTGCATGTGAGTGCATTCATTATGCATATATATGTAAATAATGTATATATAATGCATATATATATATATATGCAATATATATATATATATATATATATATGCAATATATAATGTTCGACAGTTTACCGAAGGAATTTTGTAGTCAAAAAGTTCACCAAAAAGTGACTATATTTTGTCTCTCCAACTCAGTAGACACCCTGTGTAAGAGTGTTAATGAGCTAAACTGTTAATAAGTATAATAACTTTGAAAAATATTCAAATTCAAAATATAAAGTAAAATAATGGTTTGAGGTGTGCGTGAAAGTTTAAAAGCTTCGACTTTGCTTCGAATATAAAAGATTGGTTCTTCACACACCCTTGAATAATTATTTAAAAAAATCATGAATTTGAATTTTTTTTCTGGAAACCTCAAAGCTTGTTAAGGACTCAATTTTTCTAAAGATCCATCGGTAAAACCAGCATCATACTTCTCAGAGACCTTCTGACGAAATGAATTACACGTGAAGCCCTTTGTTCTCAGGCGAGAGCCACTACAATGCCCAGGAGAAGCCCCTTGTGTACTACCAGGTGCTGTTCCTGACCGGACAATTCGAGGCGGCCCTCGAGTTCCTCTTCCGCGTGGACAAGTTCCGTGTCCACGCTGTCCACATCGCCATGGCCATGCACCAGCAGAACTTACTTGCTCTGCCGACATCTTTCGACGCCTCACTCTGTTAGTCTTGGTTTTTACTACAACATTCATCCATGATAAGTTTAATTTTGTGTCACAAAGAAGAGATGGGTCTAATTCTAAATTTAAAAAGATCCTTGAATTTTTCTCAACAAATCTTGAATTTAAATCCAAAAATGCTCACATGCTATGTGAGATTTAATGTGTGTGTTTTTTAAGCAGATTCGAATCGATTATATGAAAGATTCTTGAAGCCAAATAAAATAGTTTATTTTAGTAGTTTCATGCTTGAAAAAATAATATATTGTGGTTAATTATTTAGTTTTATGCACTAAAATTGCTTGGTAAATATTTTATTGCACAATAGCTTATAATATGTTTTATTCTGATAAATTTAGTTATCTTCATAACTTACAATTCATTTACTTCAGATATTTTTGTATGAATATTAATTTGTAATGCATACATAACAGCTCAAAATTGCAATAATTGATCATACATAGAGTATTTCAGCTGTCGATATTTTTATCGACAAATTGTCTAAGTCGGAATTTTTTTCAAATCAAAGTCGAAGCTGATATTTGAATTTAGGGTAAGTATACCTGTATTTGTGTGGAAGGAGACTGGAAAACCATTAAGGGGGAACCACCCTCACTACACATACCAGGATTTGAACCCACTCTTACCTCCATCAGTAGTCCAGTACATTGCGAGAGCGACGCCTTAGCCCATGCTGTCACAGGAGTGGGTAGGCTTACTGTTCTTGTATAGATATAAATAATTGGGAGCTTTTAATCCGAAGGTTGGTTGGTTGTGCTTTATCATACAACCGGAGCAAACGGCCCCTCGACTAGTGTCACCCACCCACTCCATTCGGGAGCAAGCACCTGCATTAGGGAAGTAATGAATAAGTGCAGTGGTTTACCGTTGTCTTCAATAGTTAACTTCTGCAAGTGAGCAACAGAGTTCCGGAAATAGATCATACTATTTTTCCAGGGGTCTCTTACATGACCCGATCGACATGGGATTGAGAACTTTACTCTACTTTCCTTCCAAAGGATGCTATGCTACTGATTTTTAGCTCAATGTACACTATACAGTAGACTCTCGATTATCCGCGGGCAGATTATCCGCTTTTCGGCTTAGTCGCTACATCGCTAACATCAGGGGGTACGTTTTGAAAAATGTTGCGTTGATGGAGAACACAGGGCTACTCTACTGAGTGTTGTACTCAGTAAATCCCTAGGAAAGAGATTATGGCCGTAGAGGCAAAAAGTTTATGCAAGGGGAGGAAGCCTTTTGGGGTTGTACCTGCTTAATAATCTGGAACAGGAAGATGACGGGGTACTATCTGACAAGCAGATGTTACGGAAAATACATAGCGGGATAAGGAAAAGGGAATTGGCTGCAATGAAGCAGAATACTAAAACAGACTTATTTAAGTCATGTGTGTATTTTGAGTTTACTGTACATTGATTTAAAGTGTTTTTACTTATTACCTTAGTGTGTGAAATATAATGATGTGTTCATAGATGCAGTCACAATAGGTGAGTACTAGTTTAAATTAAACTCGCTACAGTCTCTTGTTTTATTAAATATCCGGGTTGACCCCGGCACTCGTTCCTTGTTAACTGTGATATCTTTCTCAATTTAATTTTTTTAAAGTATACAAACGTTGGATTAGCTTTGGAAACGTATACTATATTTAATTTGGATTCATTTTTAACCATAAAGTGGACTTCACACATCCCAACCAAACCCTGATATTTTTATAGGCTACCAACCTTGATTGGTCACCTGCTTCGGTGGCCGCATGGTCTTAAGTGCTGCCTTCGCAGTAGACTAGACTGTCGATGATGGGGAGATTGAGGTTCGAGTCTTGGTTGGGTGTTTTGAGGGTGGTTTATGTGGGTACACTTCCTCTAAATATAGTCTTCCTAATTCCCAAAACCATTTTAGTGTAGTTAGTACATAAGCATGTAACCCGTATTAAGACGCTGTGCTAACAAAAAAACAACGGAAGTGACTATATGATTTATCATTCTAGAAATATGTCTTGATCGAGTTATTAACTATAAAGTTGATTTAACAGTCATCAAAAGCTTCCACTATTACTTCCTGATGGATTAACGTGTAGTATATATCCACACGATTATTTTTAGCACCGCCTCTTACTACCTGTTTAGGTTATATGCATATGTACTAATTACTCTAATTAGTTAGGGATGAGGAAGGTTGAATTTAAAGCAAGTCTACCCACATTTACGTGGCGTCAACCCATTTAGGGAAAAACCACCCTCCGTACACCCGACCGGGATTCGAACCTCAATCTCCCGGTCATCAGCAATCTAGTCCAACATGAGAGCTATGCCTTAGACCAGCGATTCCAAACGTGGGGTATGCATACCCTCAGGGGGATGTGAAAATATTTGATTAATGGCAGCAGTGTAAGACAAAAGATCAATCAAAAGTTAAAGAAATCAACTCTATTGTATGGTGAGGGGCGGGGCGGGTTTTCTTCTATATTTGACCTTGAGAAAATGATTTCAATTACAAACTTAAAATAGTTTTTATAGTTATGAATAAATTAATAAATAAATTAAATGTGTTTGTTTTTATTGTAACTTTTGCTTTATGAATGTAAATATATCTGCATTCTCTATTCACCTTGTTATTAGATTGAAAATAAATGGGTTAGTAATGGGATTAAAAACAATTCCAACAAATAAATCAGAAATAACGACTACTGTGGTAATTAAACATTTTGATAAAAATTAAAGACACAATTTATGGAAATGAGCTGCCAAGGGGTATGCAAGCGGAAAAAGGCCGAGAACCTCTGATTTAGACCAAGCGGCCGCCAAAGTAGGTAAACACACGATTGATTAAATGCACTAAGAATGTAAATACAGTTGTAATAAAAACATTTTTTTACTGCCACCATAACAGCATGTCTTTCCAGTTTCCGAACAATTGGCTTCTTTTGAGAATCAGTCTGTATTTAACAATTTTCGTGCATATCATGTGTTTCTTACCAGTCATTGTTGAATTAGCTTCGTAATATTTATCATTTTCTCTAGAAAAAAATGTTGGTAATTTGTATTTGGGAGGTGTCATTATAGTATACTTTGTTCACGTTTAATTTTCTTTAACTGAACATAACTTAAATAAATGAATTCCACAGTGACCGAGGATAGCAAGTACCGTGGAGCGGCTCGCAGACTCAACTATGCTCGGCTCATCATCCTTTATGTGCGGAGGTTTGAAACCACAGACATCAAAGAGGCTCTGAATTACTATTATTTCCTCAGGTAACGGCTCATTGCGTATTTATCAGACTTGGAAACAAACTGACTGACTTTATACTCATTGGATGCGAATATATTATAGTATATTTCTTTAAGGAAAACCTCTATTCGTTTTATGTGCTACATTTTGTTATACTCGGAAGAGGATACAAAAAAAAAAATATATCGCTACCATTTATTCCTTCGATATAGGTTTCATTCGTGATGAGCCAAGATAAAATGAAACATAGGTCGAGGGATTGGGCAGTATCTATAGGTTTTCTTCAAGATGGAGTCATTAATTCTATATCCAGTGGCAACAGTGCAAAGACAAAATGTACCTGAATAAGTGGAAAAAAAAAAAGTTTTTCCTCGAAGAACCATATATTATGTAAGCTTAGATAAGAATTATTGTAATAGCAATATTAGTTTTAAAAATATGATAAACAGAAGATGTAGTTAAAGAAATATTTTTGCTAAGTTCATCCAAAACAAAATAGGCTGGTCTCGTGAAGTTCATCATAAGGGGGACTTTATAAATACTTGGAAGTAGTTCTAGTAGCTTTTTATAGCTTTCAGACATGGCCCTTCCTTTGTAAATATGATTGTGATGACTGGAACAAAAAACAAATTTATTTTGCTTGAACTCCCTTTTTAAACGGCACATATTTTTTACTTGTTTTAAGTTTTGACGCTACGTGTGTTCATACAGGGAAATAAAAGGTCCTGAGGATGAGAACTTGTTTGCTATGTGTGTGGCGGACCTGGCACAAGAGACCCAGCAGTTTGCCGTTCTCTTTGGTCACCTCAGGCAAGATGGCTGCAGGGTTCCAGGACTCGTCGACTCCTTCCAAGGAGCGCAGGTAACCAACTACGCAGGAGAAACTGATGGGAACAAGCATCGCATGTTTAAGGAAGTGGGCCAGAGTTTGATCCTCAACAACTGCACCGAGACACTGGTGTTTATCATTCACTGCCGATGCTAATGCTGGTACAATTATTCAGTATCATCCCTACGAGTAACACCTAACTTAGTAAGCATACATCCTAAGAGACTGTCTTACTCCACAGATAACATCTAACGCTCTTCCTTCTTTACTGTCTCCAATTATTCACCTCTGACAAGACGTGTATTAATCACAACTTGTGAATGTGTGGAATACTAGGCCTCCACCGTGGTTCGGATCCCACGTTAAACTGTAGGTCCTCCATTTCATCTCACAATCAACCCTACCATTGCACATTACCGTAAGTGCGTGTAACCCGAACGGGTGGTAATAATTATTATTATTTTCCACTCACTCGCACACTTACACTTATCTGCTCCTCCCTTTTCTTTCTTAGTGACTCTCTTCAGATTCATCAATCTCCTTGGGATTATTTCATTTTCCATCCTCATTACATGACCATACCATCTCACCCTTGCCTCCTCTACTATCTCATATATTCTCACAAATACCACTGTATTTTAATAAAGTGAAAACAGCCAAGAAGTTTGTACATCCCATCTTTGATTTTGTTCCAGGTTGATCCTCTCTTTGTTATAGAGAAGGCAGCATCAGTTTCTGAAGAAAAGGGCTTAACGGAAGACGCCATCAATCTCTACGACTTGTCTGGGGTAAGTGTATTGGATTGTTATTAAATGAGTGTTTGGAAAGCATTGAAATTCTTTGAATAAAACCCTCTTGGATGAACAAATAATTTTCAATGTTTTGTTGGTTATTGAGTCATCAGTTTTGGCTTTTGCTTTAGTTAAAGCTTGATTCACACGTTCGCTGAAAATAGAGAAGCAGAATCTGATTGAGCAGTGCAGAAATTCACATGCTGAATGTTGACCCATGATGTACGGCAACACAAACTTTAAACAGCTGATTATCAACATATTTTATTTTCTAGTAGATAGACATATATTTTAGACCATTCTCCTGATGGTGTTTTCAAATTATAACACTTTGTCATGGTACAATCCAATACATCGATACACCCGCTTTAAATTGATGGGTTATTTAAAATTTCCTCACAATGGCCAACGAAGCTGTCTGCTTGCTGCTAGCTCTACAGCGCATGCGCTGTCATATGCACATGTGCACTAATTTGAGATGGTTGCTTTTGAGATTTGATTGGTTCTCCCGTGCCGAAAGTCTTGGGCAAAGCGGACAAAGCAGAGATAAGTTGAACTTCAGCAGAACAGTTCGCGCCGATGAGGCGGAAATATTGTGATTGGATTAGAGCTCATAACTTGGCCAAGTTTCTGTTCTGCGCTTGTTTATTGGAAAATGTGTGAATCCAGAGTAACGGTGTACAAAGTCCCATTTTTAAAATTTAAAGTGAAGCCTAGTCAAATAATATGAAATATTTTCTAACCAAAATATAAGTTTGAATATTTTATTTTGTGTTGTTACCCGTCCCACCCCGTTGACAAATCTGTCAGGTTGGCTTAGTGGGTTGGGTTAGGTAGCATCAAATAATTGTGCGGGTCCACTAACAGTTGTTAATTGAGTAGGAACTAATTAGAATAAACGGAGTGTGATGTTGTTGAACAAGTTTAGTTAAGAGTTATTTAAGAAAAGTCCCCGCGACTGTCGGTGTCCTAAAATTCAGCAGTCTGCTTGTCAACTTTACCTGGATGTTACGTCTCCCTGGTCCACAAAGCTCAGATTACAACGTGACTCATGGATCACTAGACCTTTGAGATGTTTGGGGAGCTCAATCTCCCCTGTCTAATACAGGGACTCTGCACCCAGAATATTCTTCCAGACTTATCGACCAGGATGCATCAGTATGCATAGCACTGGAAGGCAGACCCCTTAATCCGACTCTCCAGTTCTCCCTCTCGATACGGCCAAAACTGCCTCAGTGGCCGCATGGTCTGGTTTGATCCCTGGTCGGGTGTTTCAAGGGTGGTGTTTCCTAAATAGTTTTCTACTCTTCCTCTAAATTTAACACCCCCTCATTCCTAATTCATTAGCGTAATTAGTACATAAGTATATAACCTGACCCCCATTGAATAGGCTCCGAGTTTGTCATCACATCATTCATTACCAATAGTTGCTTTGCATGTAGGCTTAATCACCACCATTTAACAACATTAAAAAATATTAACTCGAAAAGGTGGAAGGTTTCTGCTATCTAGGAAGAAGATTACTGAAAACGGTAAGATCCAGGAGGAAATAAGACAAAGTATTTGGAAGAGTGACATTCTACCGTGTGGTTAAGGATATAATCTGGCAAATGGACTAGAGGGAAAAGAGGCAAAAATTTTGTTATACAAGGCATATTATCATCCAATATTGACAAATGGCTCTGAAACCTGGACATGGACAAAGAGAGATCTAAGTAGATTGCAGACACCAGAGATGAGGAGGTTCCTGAGAGGTGTTGAGAATGTAACAAGAAGAAACAGGATAAGGAATGGTTTAAAAGTTAAATCAGTAGAAGAGACACTGAAGAGAAAAAGGTTGTTGTGGTTAGGTCATGTGATGAGAATGGAGAAGGACAGAATGGCTAAGAAAGCCTTAAAGAACAAAGAGAAGAGGAGAAGACCTATTGGAAGACCACAGACAAGATGGATGAACCAAGAGCAGAAGGACATGGAAGCTAAAGGAGTGGAGACGCGTGGCTGAGGGATCTACAGGAACGGAAGATGTGCCAGATGACCCTTAGAGGTAGAAACGTTGAATGATGATGATGATGATTAATAAAAAAATATGTTGGCACCTGATGGCTGTCGTAACCCTGACACTAGCGTTTGGATTACGTCAAACTTGTACACAAAAAAGTCCAGGCTCTGACAGAAATAAATACTACATGTTGCAAAACACAACTTAAGGTATTAATTATTTTTCACAAAAGGTTTTATCTAAAACATTATTAACATTAATTTGCGATGAATATAACAGCACCAAAAAACCAAAACTTAAACACAAATTTGTATTTTAAACTTTAAATGGGCAACCTTTTGGTCTAATGGTCTGCGTTCCTGGCTGCTGATATAGAGGTCCTGGATTCAATTCCCGGAAGTACCCTAAGTATTTTTCCTGCAGGGGAATTGTTCCTGTGGTTGCCGTGGTCTGGTTTGTTAGGGGTAAGTTAGATTTAAAGCGGGCTACAGATGGTCGGCCAGCTACCCAATCAGGTGTTACCTACAGACATTACAGATGATTTCATCAGTTGATTTTTGCTTCTTATTGTTGGGATAGCGCTAATAGCAGGCGATCAGATAGTCTGATATGCTGACCACCTTATATGAAATGGAAAATTATGTTAGATGAAATCATCTATGCACAGCCTATGTTGCGTCTGATCTTACCAAACCTTCCCGACCACCTGACCAAATCATTGTCATGTGTAGTCGGCACCTACATGGTCCCCCAATCTCAAAATTCGGTTACATATCCAACGGTAGAAGGCCAAGACTGTCTAGCCGACAAATCCAGGTGGCACGGGGAAAGTGGGAGAATTTTAAATATTTTTATCGGCGAAGCGTCATAGTTATCAAATCGGGAATTTTACCTTTGAATCACTGTTGAAGCTGATGAATGAATGTTTTGGTTTGGACCTCAGCGGCATCAAACATTTCTTCATGTGGTACGAAACGGGGGGAATTACAAGGGATTTGCTTTGATCCACATTTTGTTGCAAAAGAGATGTTATTTTTACTCACAACATATATTCCTATCCTCTTTAGTTGATTGTGTGCATTTTATTAAAATAACCCTCCTCATATTCCCTTGGATTAGATTATGTCACCCCACATCGGTGATTGAATGGTCTAAAGCATCACTCTGGCAATAGATTGGACTACCATTGACAGTAATACCGGGGTTTGAATCCTAATAAGATGTACTGAGAATGGTTTTTCCACTCTTCACACAAATGTGGGTACACTTCATGTATATCAAATCTTCCTCATCCATAACAAATTAGCGTAATTAGTACACGAGTACAGCCCGGATGGGTAGTGAGATGTACTGACAAAAAAAAACCCAACCAAATCATACAAATAAAAATATCACTTTTTCTAAAACTGCGTTTAAAACAAAATTAGTTTTATTTAAAGGCAGGATGCGTGTCCCAGCGAGTGATCCCAGTTTCTTGTCTCAGAACCACCAGAAGGTGCTGTCGCTGCTGGTGATGCTTCTGAGCCAGGTGGTACACCATCCTCCAAAACCGAGCTCCCTGCGCTCCAGACTCCAGGAATACTCCCAGGTCTTGTCGGAGCGCTATTCCGGACAACCCCTCTCCTGTTCCCTGGAGACACACTCGACTTTCCTCGTCCTTAGGGACCTGCTGAACTTCTTCGACCTCTACCATCTCAAGGACTACCAACACGCACTCGAGGTAACTATATAAAGTAGAGTCCGGACTAGTGAGCCGAGCCTCGTTAACGTTGGATAAATGGGTTCGTCGGAATGCTCGCAGCAACCCAGTGAATGTCGGCACTACAACGAACATCAAAGGATGTTACGAGGCTTGGCTCAAAACTCACTGGACGGCGCTGCTAGCTGACTCGAACCAGTTGCAACTTTAGATCATTATTTTTTATAGTTAACCTTCCGTCACACGCGTTTGAAATATTAGCTGTGCAGTTGCGTGTTGTAAATTGTAGTACACCTTGAAATTTTGTAAAGAGTTTTTTTTTTTTTTTTTTTTTTATTTNAGTGACATATTAAATATTAACTGTGAATTTGTTTTATAATAGTCTGAGGCAAATAATAAAAATAAATTAATTTAATCTTTAAAATTAGAGAGTATATTAATAACAATATTTACAGTTACATGATTACTCACGTGTTGTAAACTGTACATCGATGGTAATACTTTTTCTTAAGTTTGTTGCACACTTAAAATAAGTTTGAAACCGCCTCTGGAGAGAGAGGGATGGATAAATAATAGACTGTCACCCTAGGTAGATTTTGTGGGCAAATATGTCCCAGCCCACTTCAGTGGTGTAGTGGTCTAACGCATCAATCTCGTGCTCAAGGCGGGGAGATCAGGTTTCGAATCCCAGTTGAGTCTTTTGAGGGTGATTTTTCTTATATGGTTTCTCACTCTCCTTCCACGTAAATGCGGGTATATTACCTCTGAAATGTTTCCTTCCTCATTTCTACCCCTTAAGATTAATTATCAAATATGTCTTTATTAATTATATATATATATATATATATACTCTGTTTAGAGACCTTAAATAGGTATTGCAGACTGGTATAAGAGTCACTAGTTGTAAAGAAATGTAATGTTATTACAAATATTTCCTGCACACCTATGGATTCTCTTAAATGTGAACTTTTTTTTTTTGCACTTTTGGGCCTAATCAAAATAATTAGATGCTTAATTACTTGGTGACATTCGAGTTAAGTTTTTGTATAAACCACTAATTTCTTGAAATTTAGGTTAGTGGAGCAAATTATTTCCACTGTATTCCGCTTACCTTAAGTACATTTGAGTTTGCCACCATCGTTGGTCTTGGCTTTATTTTTTGTCGCAAGGTATAAATAAATCATGCCATGGCAGCCTATTTAAATTTTTTCTTGTTCATTGCATGTGTCATCCACTGAAGTACATAACTTTATGGATCAAAATATGGCTTGCAGTTATGTTGAGGTTCTGCTTGCGACGTGGTTCGGTGTGTTATATTGGTTAGATTAGATCATAGATTTGTCACCACTTTTCATGTAGCCACTTGGCTAAAGGTATAGTCTGGGATTTTTTCTAATGACAATGTAATTTTTTGTGATAGTGTTAAATAACTCCATCCCACTTAATTCAACTGTACTAGTATTTTTAAAATTTGGCACCCCGTCTTACTACCCGTTCGGGTTATTCGCTTAAGCACTAACTACACTAATGGATTAGGAATTGGGAAGGTTGGATTTAGAGGAAGTGAACCCGCATTTGCGTGGAAGGAGCGTGGAAAACAATTTAGGACCCCAGAGATTCGAACCTCGATCTCCCCGTCCTCGGCAGTCAAGCTCAACACGACTAGTGCGTTAGCTAACTACGCCACCGAGGCGGGTAACTGTACTAGTTAACATTTCATTTTCAGCATGAAAGCTTTGTTTAGCAAATAGTCAGGCACGGCTACTGTAACTCCAGCGGGTGAAATGAGAGTCTCCATGTCAGCTCAGCAGACACACAGAATTATTGTGATGAAAACAGATAGGTATAGGTGGTCCATTGTAAGAGTACTAGAGTAGGTATAGCTTGTTCATATTAAGAGTAAAGTAGTAGGGTAGGTATACCTTGTTCACTCTAAGTTGGGAGTTTAGAATTTTTACATTAGCTTTTATACAGGGTGTGTTAAATGGCTAACTCATTGTGTTAATGGTTACCCATTGAAAATTTAAGGGAGTGATGTGAAGCTCTCAACTTAGTGATGCTATTCTCAAAGAGTTTGATATCTATTGTAATTTAATATTTCACCGGCCAGCTTGTAATTGTATAGTCATGTTTCATATATGATATTCTGAATCTTAATATTTAAAAGATTTGTATCGGATTCGAAATTTTAAATCCAAATAGATCCCAAATTTGGATTTGGTTTAATTTGATTTGAAATTCGAATCTTAAGAGTTAAACATTGAAATATTTTAACATTTATCATAGATCCATTTATTTAACTTGACCTTAATTTGACACATTTTATCGAGCTTATTTTGGATTCATTTAAAAAATATGTAAATTTCAGCCTAATATTAGATTTGTATTTGATAATATTTCACAATAAAATATTCAATTTGAAACATTTTAAATATATGCCTTTTGGATTTGTTTTGAACCATTTTAATTTGAAATATTTGATTTGAGTTCGTAAATAAAGATTCGAATTTGATTCAAAATATATAAATTTGGCACAGGCTTATTCTTTTTTTTTTTCCAAATCCTTAAATCTTGAATAAATTTGGCACAGGCTTATTCTTTTTTTTTTCCAAATCCTTAAATCTTGTTATTTATTTGAAGGACCCACCCTTAACTCACATATCTTGGCTCATGCTTTAAATAAACTTACTAAACTTAAAACCTTTGCATTAAACAGCCAACTTATTGAGCGGGTAGAACATGCAAGAGGACCAAGATGTTACACTCGACTCCCTGGGCAAGTGATGGGTCAACTCATGGGGACTACCCCCCCTGTCCTGACAGCTCTTATATTGTTTATTAATCCGTGCTAGGTTATCCAGAAGTCCCGACTGATCCCCTTCTCGCCGGAAGAGATAAAGGAACGTGTAGAGAACTTCCGGCGCTTGGGAGACGAGATTTGCCGGGTGGTACCGGATATCCTCATCGCGACCATGAACATTCTCTACAGCCAGTACAACAGTCTCAGGTACGTCTAAGAGTATTGTATGTTTCTATTAAACCATCAGAAAACAGGTTAATTGACTTAAATTTGTGTGGTACAATTATATAAATTATACTTTTATCATGTCTGACCCACTAGTTTGAATAAGTGACTAGTCCTGCCTGGCGAGTTGTAGATGTACTTTACTTGTTTGATGTAAGTTTGTCAAATTCGAGACATCTCGATACCCTGGATTCTTACCGTTATCGAAAGAATCAAGAATTGATCTTAGTATCACGGTTTTCAATACCTCATTTCTTAATTCTCAAATCCTCTCTTTAAGTAAAACCTCTTTTTGAGGTAATTTGTAATATATATTCGGAAGAAGGAACAGGAAAGGCGGATAGAAAACATATAAAAGGGAATGGACACAATATGGATTCCACAATTGTTTGGTAGGAAGTGGACTGTATGGTTTTCGCATCACATAACCACGGGATTTTTATGTTAAACGACACACGGACACACGAGGATTGCCAAATGGCAATTGTATATTGTATTGTTCATGACAATAAGAGCACCAAATGCAACTGACGCCCGATGGGTTCGGATCTGACCAGAAGAACAATACGGGAAGAACTACAAGACAGGACTGGCGTGCCCGCGACTGGAAATACGAACAGCGAGAGTTAAACTGTCAAAAATGCACACAACAGGTGCCAAAACAACCCAGTAAACATAGTTCAAAATAAAAACAATATACAAGCCCCAAACAACAATAAAAAGAAGAACAGAGTTTGCACTTTACACTGCTGCCACTAGACAAAGAGGTATGGGCTGCCTCTTTAAGAAAATAGACCGTCACCGCCCAATTCCCCGAGCTAGGTTTCATTTTTTCAGAACTCATCAGGGAGGAGTGTGAAACGCGCAACGCAACTTCCCAAAAGAGGAAATCAAAAAACACTAAAGGGAGAAAAAGGAAATGTCCTGATATTTGAACGAAATGGAAATTTTCATTCTTAGGTTATGCTTTATTGTGACTATTTTATATATATAAAAATGCCATCGTATGTATATTAAAAATGTTGTTTCACTTAATAAAGTACCATGGTGGCTACAGACAGGGAAAACAGGGAAAACCTGGAAAGGTCAGGGAATTTTTGAATGAATTTAACTAAAAATAAGGAAAAGTCAGGGAATTAAAAAGTATTTCTAAAAATCCCATTAATTTCGCAACTAAACACTAAAACAAAAGTTAATAATGCTTAAATAAAATAACATTTTAATTTTTAAAATAACTGATAAAACTATTTATGTTTAGTAGATACAAACTTTTTTAATATGTGATCAATAATAAATAAAACAAGTCATCATCCACTATTAAAACTGGAATAAAGTAGTTGGGGAAAATTGAAAAATGTTGCCTGGAAAACCTGGAAAATTCAGGGAATTTTGTAAAATATGTTTTGTTGCCACTCTGAGTACCAACATGACCTACATGTTCTAATGATCTTGCTCAAATCAAAAATGATCATATTAAGTTGCTTTTTTCATTATTCACACTGGGACTCTCAATTCCTCGAATACTATGATATTCGAGATTATTAATGATTTTTAAGATGTATATAGTACATTCTTGCATCAAGATGAACTTGCTACAGTCTGGCACTAAGCTTATTTGAGAGTTGAAAAAATGAAGTAAAGAATTTAAGAATCGTAATGCTTAAAATCAAGAATCATGATATCTCTAGTTTAATGTCTTGCAAATTTTGGAATAACTTATTAAACATTATTTTTTGTCTTGTTTCAGAGGAAGTGATAGCAGACTAGCTGGAAACAGAATATTGGAAGACAGCTCTAAAGAAAAGGTGGGTAAAAGTGATTTGGCTCCAGTTGATTTGATAATTTTAAAATTAATGTCAAAGGGAAGTGGAATACGTTACCTCATTGTCATACCTCACTGTTCAGCAATACCTCGCTCTTTCAACGGGCTCGGAACTTGAGCACCGACCAAAGTCAAGGTGTAACTTTTATTTATCTTGCAAATACATTAGGTAAAAATACTTTGGTTATTTTAATCACTAAAATAACTAATGTTTAACCACAGATTCAATGTGGACAGTTTCAAGAAACAGTGTACACCAAACAACAAAATAAGATGGAGCGCTAAAGTGACGAAATCCAATGGCTGGAAATGTGGCTATAATTTAAATCCAATGAGAGAGCAGAGCGACGAAACTCAAATTGGTGAAAATCGAGGTTTTGCTGTGTTTCCAATTTAATATCCTATAATAGACTAGACATGGACGAAGAGAGATCTAAGTAGATTGCAGACACCAGAGATGAGGAGGTTCCTGAGAGGAAGTGAGAATGTAACAAGAAGAAACAGGATAATTAGGGATGGTTTAAAAGTTAAATCAGTAGAAGAGACACTGAAGAGGAAAAGGTTGCTTTGGTTAGGTCATGTGATGAGAATGGAGAAGGACAGAATGGCTAAGAAAGCCTTATGAGGCCCATACACGATCAGTCAGACTGTCAGTGATTATGCATCAGTATTTGCAACGAGACCTTACATCGTATCATTATTTTTATCAGTCTTAGCTCCTGCATGCAACATGCAACGTGCAACATGGATGATAAGAGAAATGCATGTGCAGTCTATGTTTGCTGCTGATACTGAAGGAAATATTGACGAGAGTGCGCAAACAGCCATACTGTCAGTATTACTTTTAGTCTCTCCCACCATTTGCAAGACTGATTGACTGAGACTGATGTGATCACAAAATTCGGATCACACCAGTATTTTCTTAAGTCCATCCATCAGTACTGCCCCTACACGATCAATCGGACTGTCAGTATTAATTATTACTTTATTAATACTGACAGTCTGACTGATTGTGTAGGGGCCCCATTACAGAACAAAGAGAAGGGTAGAAGACCTATTTGAAAGACCACAGACAAGAATGGACCTAGCGCAGGACATGGAAGCTAAAGGAGCGCCTGCGCACTGTCTGCTATAATTCCAGATAGATTTGCAAACTTAATATTGACTCGATTTAAGACTACCATCAAACTTTTAACGTAACATCCTTTCATAGGATAAAGGCCCGCCATATCTTTAATAACTTCAAAATCATCATTAATGCCACAGATAAAAATAGATAATAACTGTGCTGTATCAGTCATATTCGTACTTTCTTCAATAGCATTGGAGTAAAAAACGCAACTTGGATGCATGATCCTCAAGGGTATTTTCTATATCTTCCACCAGCTCTTCAATTCTTGTGGCAAAAGTTACTCCGAACAGGCTGACTTTGAAAAAAAAAGATGTTTTAAAGATGGGCATAATACACCTGCAGCTGATTCCATGTAAAAAAATCATCATCTGAGAAAGGTTTTTATTTAGAAGCAATTTTTTATTATATAATAAAGCTTACTTTCACACCGGCTTCACTTTCTACATTTTGTTTCTTTAATGTAAATTGCTGGATTTGTAACTGTTTCTTTAAATCGCCCTCTATCAATCTTTCACACCTTGAACGGCACCGAATTTCGCAGCAAGCTTAGTTTCATATTAACGTTTTAAGTTTTAATCTTTCATAACAGCAAACGATTTATGACACACCAAACACACCGGCTTCTGGCAAACGTCAACAAACAAATCTAAATTTGTCCACTTCTCTTGAAAGACACAAAACTTGTCACTAACTTTATGCTTTCTAGTTGCGCTAGCCACCATTGTAACACAGTGAATGCACTGCAGTCGAAACTATGACTTGGCACATAATGGCGTCCCGTGAGCCTCAGTGGTGATGAATGAAAGCAAACACTCCTGACTGTTCGAAAGTGCCCGAAATAGTATTCCCTCCCTTGTCTACTAGGGTTGTCATTTGCCTGCTCAAGAATCATTTGAATGAAAATGTAGTAATTTTTCTTTGTGTCAAAAACAAAAATAGTTGAACAATAGCGCGAAATACATAAAAAAAACTTTTATAATTCACATAGTTAAATATTCGAAATATAAATCTGTATTGGTAATTTCTTCTCTTGAAATAATTTTATAGTATTCATGTGATGGTGGGCCGCGGGTTGAAGACCTTCGTCTTAGTCTGTTCGACTTGTACTGAAATGGATCAGAGCAAAGTTTGTTTTATCAGCTTAACACACCTCAAATAATTGTTTAATACTATTTTATGCTTAATCATATATTTATCTGTCAATAATCTTGTTAATATGCACATATTTGTTTTAATGTGTTACAGCAAATCTCCTTCTTGAGGACGAAGTCGCACACAATCACCAGTTTTGCCGGGACAGTTCCTTATCGCATGCCAGGGGACACGCTCACCAGATTAGTGCAGATGGACATTCTTATGAATTAACACATGTGGTTTGTCAATAATAACGTGTAAATTGTTTTAAACAAAATCCTTTTTAATATACATTTTTTTGTACCAATTGATTATTTACGAGAATATACTTTAAAAATGCCTGTGGGGTGTATTTGGCGTGTTGTGTTGGCCTCATCTTAAGTAAAATTCTTGATAATCCGCCAGCTCGACTCCAAAAACCTAAGAGCTCCCTCCCCTCACTGTAGGCTACTTTGTCTTTTTCCTCTAACTCTTGGAACTCTTCACTTAATATTTAACCTTCTTAGGCTGCTTTTTAAATTCCATAAACTTACCCCCTTTTTTTTTAGCACCTACTCTAATTTCTCATTCAGGTTATATACTCATCTATTAATTACTCTAACGATTTTAGGGATGAGGAAGGTTATATTTAGAGGAAGTGTACCTGCATTTGTGTGAAGGGAGAGTTGAAAACCATTTTGGCAAAACCATCCTCAGTACAAATCTCGATCTCCTTGTCATCGACAGTTTAGACCATGCAGCCACCGAAGTGGATCTTACCATCTATTGCTTCTACATACATTCTAGGGCTAGACACTCTCTTACATTTTTGATTCAGTTACTGATAAGTAGGCCAATCACATTATTCAAAACAATAATGAAATTCAAAGAAAATTTAATTAATCAATTGTATAGGCATTAATTAAATCAAGTTAGTTTCATGTTTAAAAGGATATGGTTTAATTAAAGTTGTTTTTCAAGTGAGCCCTTAAGTGATATATTTTTATAAAGACCTTTTAAAGTAGAGCAAAGAGGTTAGGCCCATTTATATTGATAAAAGACAATATATTTAAATAAGACACTAATAACTGTGTTTCAATATAAGAGAATTAATTTTTCTTTCTGTGCATCGTGTGTTGTACATTATCTATAGACGCGTTAGCACTTTTGTGGTTTTACATGACAGCTAGCAGAAGCAAGCAGATGGTATCAGTAAAGCCAACATTGTCTGAAAGTAACTTTCGTCAACATATTTGTAAATAATAATTATTTGCTAAGTTTCACTATTATTATCACTAAAAATATTATCAATCACTTTTAACAATGCTTCCCCAAGGATTACAGTATTATTTTCTTTTACATAATCTAATTTAATAAAAAAAAGTCTAGTTAATTCATTCTAGTTTTTCTTTTAATTCTTGTGACAATTACAGTTTAAATAGAGCGTGAAATTTTACATTTAATAGTATTATATTCAGTTATTCATATTTTTATAACTGGCCTCGCATATCTTTAACATAAATAAATGGTTTGTGATAATAAAGAGGAAAAAAGATACAAAATGTTTTTGAAATAATATTAAGTTTAAATTTTGTAAACACCGTGTATGGATACGATTCGCCGTAAAAACTGAAATAAGTTCCCTACGTCATCACCGGCAGCATAGCTTCTATCCAGTGGCCATATTTGTTTTCAGCATTTAAGGCCACTTTTAACGTTCTCTTGCTTTTAATAATTAATTTGAATTAAACAGCAAAAGAAAACTTCAAAACTTAACAACCAACCAAACGGTTATTTTCATAACCAAAATCTAACAATTTTAAATAGACATTATAACAGTGAATTCTCGTATAAAATACAGTTAATAAAACCACGTGCGCGAGTAAAAATTTTGAAGCGAAAAAAATATTTAATACTTGTAAAATTGTAGTTGAGTATTTACAGGCGTATCTTTGCTACCGTTAATAATTTTATTACAACTTTGAATAATACAGTGTCTTTTTTGAATATTAATTCGGCTACTTAGTCTGTGTGTTCTTTTGAGAATATTATTTCGGTGTGAACATATTATCCTTGGAAAATAAACGTTTTTTTAGTGATCTTAGAATAATTATTTATTCAATATAAAATAAAAGCGTGTGATAAAAAGAAAAGCGAGTGTTTCTGAGTGATCGATATACATTATTCGAAAATTTAAGTGTATCAAGACTATTAAATAAATATTTTAACCCCAAGATTGTGTTGTGTTGGCCTCTAGGCTAAACCTCGAGTTTTATGATGTTTATATTATTCCAAATACATCTGTGAAGTGTAATAAAAAATACTTGCGAGTGTTTCTCCAGTGTTGATAAATAAAATACCAGGCTAAGATTTCAAGTTATAAGTTATTGTATTTTTATTAGAGACTTTGTTATAACTGTTTAAAAGTAGTGAATTTAAAATAGATTTTTGTTGGTTAGGATAGCTTTTGATTTGTCATTGTCATTTATTTTATAGGCCTAAACATATTTTCTTGGATATTGATTTTTGTTTGTTAAATTATTTAAAGTTATCATAAATAGGCCTACATATTAAAACAAAATAATATAACAGATTGTAAAGGCGAGCATAATGAATATGTTTTCTTCGAGAATTTCTCTAGAGGTAAGAATATTATTTTTCATTTTATAAACAAAAGTTTGAATTGTTATATAGTACTCATACAATAGCACAAAATGTTTAATTTTTAATTATTACACTACTCATCGGCGTTGACATTTAGTTGCAAGAAGGTCCTACATAGCCACAAAGGTTTTAGTTTTTAAACAGTAGGCTACCACTAGGTTAAGGGACTTAATACAAATATGCTTAGACCTTTATGAAGTGCTCAAAAAAGGAATTAAATCTGTGAGTAAAAGTTGTTTTTCCACATAACTATACAATATTTAAATAATTAAAGCATTGTAAAGGCCCACTTTTCAATTGATATGACTGGCTTCCAAAATATCGGTTAGGCCTACTTATAATTCTTCAGCCAAACTATTCAATCATCAAAGAATCTTGCATTAATATTTGGTTTAGTACTAACGATCACCATAAGTCTATATATTTTTCTATAGGAATACTAGTACATTCAGATTTTTCACATTTATAATGTTATTAATAATACTATTTGTAAAAAAACTATTAAAAATTATTTATTTATAATTATAAAAACTAATATGGGATTAAATGCAAAATTTAAATTTTTTTTAATAAAATATATTTTAAAATTTTATTAACAGTAATATATTATCACATTTATAATGTTATTAATAATACTATCAACAAATAATTATTAGTAAAATAAATAAAATTTTAAAAATTATTTATTTATAATAATAAAAACCAATATGGGATTAAATACTAAATTAAAAAAAATTAATATCATGGCAAAAATAAATAATTAATACTAGCCCAAACATAATCATATCAAGGTCAACAATAAATAAAAAATAAATAAAACAGTCATATATGTTTCTTGTATAGACCTCAATTTTGGCTGTCTGAAGTGACAGCTAATAAACACATGTTTTTGCAGATCATATGGTTCGGCGTAAGGATACATTTAATAATCTGGTTACTTTTCAAAGCTGTCAGAAGTCAGCTGTTAGCTGTCAGTCAGCACCACAAAAGCTAAAATTGAGGTATACAACTTTCTTCTTTACATTTAGTTTGGCTTCCTCCATGTCTAATACAGAAACCTCCTCTTTTAGCATATTTAGTACAACTTTCATCTTTACATTTAGTTTGGCTTCCTGCATGACTAATACAGATACCTCCTCATTTAGCATATTTAGTACAACTTCCTTCTTCACATTTAACTTGGCTTCCTTCATGACTAATACAGATACCTTCTCATTTAGCATATTTAGTACAACTTTCTTCTTCACATTTAACTTGACTTCTTCCATGACTAATACAAAAACCTCCTCTTTTAGCATATTTAGTACAACTTGCTTCTTTACATTTAACTTGGCTTCCTCCGTGACTAATACAAAAACCTCCTCCTCTAGCATATTTACTACAACTTTCTTTTTTACATTTAGTTTGGCTTCCTCCATGTCTAATACAGAAACCTCCTCTTTTAGCATATTTAGTACAACTTCCTTCTTTACATTTGACTTGGCTTCCTCCGTGCCTAATACAGAAACCTCCTTTTAGAGGATATTTAGTACAACTTCTCTCTTCACATATAACTTGGCTTCTTCCATGTCTAATACAGAAACCTCCTCTTTTAGCATCTTTAGTACAACTTTCTTCTTTACATTTAGTTTGGCTTCCTCCATGACTAATACAGAAACCTCCTCTTTTAGCATTTTTAGTACAACTTGCATCTTTACATTTAGTTTGGCTTCCTCCATGACTAATACAGAAACCTCCTCTTTTAGCATATTTAGTACAACTTCCTTCTTTACATTTAACTTGGCTTCCTCCGTGACTAATACAGAAACCTCCTTTTTGAGGATATTTAGTACAACTTCCCTCTTTACATTTAGCTTGGCTTTCTTCGTGACTAATACAAAAATCTCCTCTTTTAACATATTTAGTACAACTTGCTTCTTTACATTTAACATGGATGCATACAGTGGATTGTTTTGTACAACCTTTAGGTTTAGCTTGATTTTTCAAATACTTAAAGGCAAAATTACCTAAAATATTTTTACCAATAGTCTGTTTTTTAAATTCCTTTCTTATTTTTAAATATGTATTTGATTGAAATCTTGTTTTCTTATCCCTTTCATTTGGAAGCAAATTTTTTTCATTATAAATCTGAGATCCTGATCCATCTTGTATTGCCTGTAACAAAAATAGATTTTAGTTTTATAAACAAGTAATATCGCAATATCAATATCGCAGAAAGCTTAAAAACTAAAGAGCTTCAATAAAGAAATAAGAAAGATTCACTGATTACGGTTCAAAGCAACTGATGTAAGCACACAGAGCCAGACCACAATTGAACTGGCTGGAAGGGCGGTTAAGTTGTTGAAAGAATAAGCACATGAATAAATAGGTACAAACATGTCAGAGCTCGAATGTTCTGAGCAGTCTCTTTGACAAGATAAAAAAACACACACACACACCTCTGTAATAAATACATCATAATTTTATTAGATTCATTTTACTTCACAGTATAATTTTACCAATATAAATTGTAGACAAATGGAATTGAAGAGTTTAATTTCTTGTCGCTGTTAACAAGAAAATGTTAAGCTGTGTATGATACCATTGAGATATCATCTTGAAGTTTGTACTGGTTGGCAACAACATATGTACCTTTATGTGTGACTTTTTTTGAAAATTTAAAAAATCCAGTTTCTTTGAAAAATTAAGAATTTCGAAGAGTGATACATTTTTTTAAAATATAAAAATATTTGATGCTGTATAGCAAATGAAAACCCTATTCATAAGCTATAAAATGACACCTGTCTCAGGTCTGTAGCTATTATAAGTTTCTAGTTAATGGCATTAAAGTTAATGGCTACCAGAAAATTTTGGAGGTTTCGGGCCATTTTAAATATCTAATAACTTGAAAATGGGTGGAAATTTTTTTTTGAAAAAAGTTATTTTTAAACATCTCATGGTAAGGTACAAATGCACCAGCAATTAATCAAATCCATTAAGATTTTATGCATGGGTTAATTTGACATTGAATGACCCACTTGTACAAAAATATATGAGAAGATACTGGAAAAGAGAATAAGATATAAAATTAAAGAAAAGAAGTCTAAAGTAGACTTAATCTTTGCCATACGAAAGCTGATGGTAAGAAGGTATGAATATGCCAAAGACTTGGTAGTGGTATTTATGGATATGGAGAAGAAGGCATATGCTAGCCTGGATAGAAATAAAGTTTGGAAAGAAGAGATGGAGACCAAAGTGGTAAGAGTAGTAGTAATGAGAGTGAAAAGCATGTATGAGATAACAGATAAAAAAAAAAAAAGCTTGCGCAGAGTCTAGAACATTCTCAGATGACCTAGACTATCCTTACAGTCATAAGTCGAACATACTAGAATAGTCTCAATCTCCGTCGAGAGCTCAAGCCTCTGGAACCCTGGCAGTGTCAGTCAGTTGGCCGGAAGTTGTGTTGCAGTCTAATCATATTGTTGCATGTGGATCCAGTGTTTGGTGTTTTGGTGCAATTTGGGTGAGGTGGTGATTTATAAATATTGCTTTGTAACTAAGCATGACACTACAATGATAATGAAGAGGATAAGGCCTAGTAAAACTATAAAGTACCTTGGAAGCGTGAATGAGGCGAAAGGTGAAAGTAGAAAGGATGTAATGAGAAGAGGACAGCAGGGAGAATTGTTCTATAAGATCTAATTTGGGGAAGAGAAGTGCCCTTGAAGTGTATGGAAGTGTTGTACACAGTGTACTTTGTACACATTGTACAAATATGCAGCAAAAATTTGGAAAATGAATGTAAGAGACTAGGAAAGTGGAGGTCATGAGAATGAGATTTATGAGGAGCATGTCAGCTGTCACGAGGAGAAACAAGATTAGTAATGAGGTTATTTGGAAATAAGTGGGGGTACAAAGAGTATATGAGTGGGTAGAGGAAGCAAGACCGAGATGGTATGGGCATGTAATGAGGATGGAAAATGAGAGAATGCAAACAAAAAAAAAGTTTGTAATGAAATATATAGGAAAAAAATTGCAAAGGAGTCCAAGAAAGAGATGGGAGGAGCAAATAACAAAATGTGTTCAAGTGAGAGGAGAAGAATGGTGGAAGGATATAGGAAGATGGAGGCATTTTAATAAACTGACCTGGCCACAGGCTGGAAACAGTTGATGATGATGATGATGATGAATTAACCTACTTAGCCAATCCGTTATCAATAACAATGCTGTTATTATTGACACAGGTCAGATTTGAATAACACTTTAAATTCAACTTGAGTTCACTTTAGTGGCAAGCACATCTCTTTGTGCAAAATGATTGTTTAATGGCTTGTAAAGACACTTCTGGAAGCCCTGTCCTCCAAATGGCGCTTTAGCAGCTACCGCCTCTGGTAGTGAAATGGTTTTGTCTGGTACTGTCACTGTGATTGAAGACTTAAACAGCGGGAATTTAATTTGGTGGGAACCAGTTGTTATCCCAGTTTCAGTTCGAATACTGTACATTATAGTCCTAAAGTCTACTAACATTTCTTCAACGCTTTTAGTGTCCAGTGGTTCATGGTTTATTTTTAGAACTACCGTCGCTGCAGCTGCTGACATTCATAGAAGAGAGTTTTTTTGGTGGCCTGTTCTAGCATTTTTTTTACTGCTGAACGTTGGTGTAATTGTATGCCAAATCCACTTCGAACAAAATCTGAAGTTGAATTTTACAATTTGAACATCAAACTACTTCTTCAGTTTCATTTGAGTCAATTTTAATAATTTGTTGGTTGCATGAAGCACATTACGAAGACAAATCCACTCCATCACCTAAGAATCCACTTACATCGTGTAGTGAATCATTTTCTGATAATCATGTAGTTTCAGGCACTTGTTCTATCTTTAGAGAGCTATTTTGATTGTTTAAGATACTGTTTAATTCTTCTTCAATGGTAAGTTTGTCAAAAACTGTATTTGAAATCCTATAGTATAGTCATATTTTAGGATCACAACCTAAAAGAGCTTGCGTGATACAGTATGGGATGAAATCCCATATATCTGAAATAAGGAGAAGTTCTTTTGCCATTGTACAAAGTAGCATCCAATGCTCCGATAGTATATTTGTTGTCCTGTATCCCACCATGAAGCATGTTTCCAACATATTGATTGCTTCTATCTACACTTCCTTTAGTCTTGGTATGAAGTGGACGAAAAAAGAAAAATGTAATACAGTGTAATATAATGTAAAATAAAATATAAGGTATTGTTTTATGAAACAAAGGTGTAAAATATAATATGTAGTTTATATAAGTTACTGCAAAAAAAAACCTTAAGGACTTCTTAAAGCATTAAACTTATGCTTGAACACAACTGATATAAGAAGACAAGCTCAAACGCTATATATGGCTATAGTTTGACGCTATAGTTACTCTTTATATCACTGACTTCAGAGAGGTAAGCGACGCTGTCAGAGCAGGTGTAGTCTACGCGCTTATTCTAAATTTCCTTTCGGCCTTAATTACTGAAATCCTTCCTAAATTTATCTTTTCGAACTTCTATATTTAAAACTTATAACCATGGCTGAGAATGTTCTCTTTAATTATTTTGATGTAGCCAGAGAAAAACCACTATTTTTTTTTCAAATTAAATTCCTCAGGGGGTATTTATTTCTCTGAGCTTGCCTGTAGTAGTCTGTTTCTCAGCTTCACGGTTTGTTTATTGAGGCGCCTTTAATATAGGCGATATATGTTTGGTCCGCTAATAAATGGCGCCGTTTACTAAATACTTAGCTACCTCTTGTTTAGGGTTATCAACCGCCACTAGATGGCATACATATCTAAACTAATTTTAATGTCAATGTAGTTTAAATGTATATTTCTTGTTAAATTTGACTAGAGCCCATTAGATGACAGCGTTTACTAAATACTTATTAACCTCTTGTTTAGGTTTACCTACCGCCTCTAGATGGCAGGAATATTTAATCTAATTTTTAAATATATATTTTGACAGGAGGCCGCAAGACGGCGAAAATGATATATATCAACTTTAAGTGTTGTTGCAATATATACAGAGGGGTCAAAAAAAAATGTTCTCACTGTTTGATAGTCCATATATTCTGAAAAATTTGACTTGCAGGTACAATTTTTGGCAATGAGAGAGAGTTGTGGTATATGTTCGAAATGACCACCAGCAGCGTCTAAGCAACGTCGATGGCGCCGAACTGCAGACCGAACTACGCATGTCAGTGTATCTGGCGTAATGGCAGCACATGACGCTACGATTGTTTCACGTAGCTCGTTGATTGTAGCTGGTTTTTGTCGATACACGTCACCCTTGATGGTCCCCCAAAGGTAGAAGTCCAGGGGTGTCAAATCAGGAGACCGAGGTGGGTACTCAAAAGCACCTCTACAACCTACCCACCGTCCGGGTAGAGTGTCATCCAAGTACAACCTGACATCTCGATGGTAGTGAGGCGGGGCTCTATCTTGTTGCATGTAAAACATTTAATCGCCATACAGGGTTTGGATGGCAGGCAAAATCCTTGTCTGAAGAATATCAAGATACACCTAACCAGTTATGGTACCCTCGAAGAAGAAGGAACCAATCAAATCACGCGATGACAGACCACACCACACATTAAGCCCCGGTAGATTCACTGCCTTGTCCACATGAACGTGAGGATTTTCAAAAGCCCAGTAGACACAATTGTGGCAGTTCACAGTACCGTTAAGTTTGAATTGTGCCTCGTCAGTCCAAACAAATTTCCCTGCAAATTCCTCATCCTCGCTAACCATGTACTCAAACCACTCATGTGGACAAGGCAGTGAATTTACCGGGGCTTAGCCAATGACAACTTTGAGATTGAGGAGCTCTCATTTTAAGATACAATGTCTGTAGCTCAGCCTAATGTAAACCTGAATGACAATTTTGAAGAAGATGAACTCCCCCCAACAAGGCGAACCTAGCCAAGAGTCTGACATTACTTCTACAAGAAAGGAATTAAAAACATCAACTGTTGAGATAAAAAAAAAGTTGTACAGAATGCACTTATTAATAGGATTCATTCCATACCCTCGCATCCGTATGTATTGGCTGGTATGAATAGAGTTAAAACCTATTTCAACATGTATGCCTCGTAACGACGTAATGAATTGGACTGACAGAAAAGAGAGGATCCAAGCAGGAAACAAGTCTCTCTTTAGTCTATGGAATGCAATGAAATCAAAGTCTGTCGATACAAACAAAAGTCAATATTTACAACACCATCATTCTTCCTATTGTATTTTACGGCTATGAAATGTGGACTGCAAGGAAGACTGATCGAGACAAGCTCGACATCTTCGAGAGTAGGGTGATGCGGCAAATACTCGGGTCCAACAAAGAGAGTGGAGAAAGAGGTCAAACGAAGAAGTCTACAGTGCAATAGGTGGGTACAAAATCACTAATAGCAGTTAGAAGTAGACGGATCCAGTGGGCTGGTCATGTGGCAAGGATTCCTGAATAAACAGAGCAGTGATGGAAGGAATACTAAGAAAAAGACACCCCTTTAGAAGACCTAGACTGCGATTGCGGGATGAGCTGGAAAATGACCTGATCCAGCTGGGGGTAGCCAGAGATTGGAGGAGAGAGGAACTAGACCGACCGAGATGGAGGCAACTTGTCAAGGCATCCCGTGATCTTCAGGATCTATGATCGCTGAATTAATATAATATGCCTCGTGATGGATTTTTCTCACTGAGAAAGTGTGTTCATGATGTAGACACTAAATTCGTCACAGGATGCAGACAAAATAGGTTTTGGAAAGTGCAACCTGTGTTGGATACAGTAAGAAATGCTTGTAATACTATTGAGCGTCAACAACATAACTATATGAATAATGAGCAGAATGTCCCTTTTACCAGATGTTGCCCGGCTAAGAAATATGTACCAAAAAAGCCTTGGCCAGTAGGTTTGAAAAATTCTGTCGTCACAACGTCTGGGGACCTCATGTTAGACTATGTTATGTATCAAGGGGCATAAACAGATCTCCCAGATCGAGCCATATGGTAGGTCCAGCAGTAGTTCTAGAATTGAAGGGGTCATTACCTCCACACAGTGTAATTTACTTTGATAGGTATTTCTCTACAGTTGCGTTGATGGAATAAATCTTTTAAGAAAATTTGTATGCAACAGGGACGATAATGACTAATCGCCTTAGACAAATCACTTTCTGTCCAGAAAGAGAAGTGAATCATAGAGATTTTGAGAAACTTCTCTCATCCGATGGTAAGCTCGTAATTGTAAAACGGAAAGATAATAAATGCACAACATTGCTATCGTCCATAACTGGTAACCAGTTGGAGAGGTGAAACGTTGGAATAAAACAGACCATGCTTTTGTCCACGTCTAATGACCTGCAATAGTCACAAAATACAATAAAAATAAATCAAATGGTGTAGTTCTACTGAACATTTATTAAAACAAATGAGTAGACACTAAAAGTATTTTTACATTTTTAGACTTAGCTACCTACTGTGAATTGCTGGTTTGAATACAGGGACATATTTAAAATCCGAAATAAAATTTTTCTGGTTTATTAAAATTCAGAATGGACATTTCTGAAGCATTTATGTTCAGTACATTGGCTCCAAGAGCGACGGTTGATGATGAAGATGAGAATTCTGGAATGCAACAACACATGCCAAGGCCACTAAACTGGCGAGTACCTCTACCAGGTGTCAATAAACGTAGTGATGAATATGACCCCAGGCCGATAGTAGATTCTCTTACAACTGCTAGAAAATGTAGACTAAAGGAATGTTCCATCAGAACAAGAGTGCGCTGTGAAAAGTGTGAGGTGTAAATATGTTCAAATAAAGATAAAAATTGTTTTAAATAATTTCACTGTTGTCAATCAAAAAGGAACAGTAATAGAATAATTTATTAAACTATTTTTTTAATTAATTACATCAAAAAGTTATATAATTATTTTCAAATTGGTTTCTTATTAATAAATTTTTTTTGTACATTTTACTTGATAAGTGAAGTTTCAATTAAAAAATAATCAATGCACATTACTGTAATATACGATACATTCTAGTGTATTTGAAGCTAAATAAAAAAATGATAAATGTGTTAAAAAAATATATTTAGGGCCAGTATATCTGTTTAGAAATAATTTATGTGAGCCTGCAAAAATATAACTTTCATTTTAAAATGGTTTATAGGAAGCCTACCAATTATTTTCTAAGCTTAGCTATATACTTTTTTTTTTCAAATAAATTTACTAAAATGAAACAGATTTAGCACAAAAAGCTATTTTCTTCTTCAAACCGCAAATTCTTAAATATCTGCCTAACCTACACAAATACAAATTCTAAGATTATTGGGCCTGAAAGGGATATATAATAAAGCGGAAGAAGAAGAGGGACTTTGATTTAGTTTAAAATTTGTATATATTTATTTTACGATGATTTAGTGTAAAAATGGGTCTGTAGCTGTTCATTGAGAGATCTCTTTATATTATTATGTATTCGCTCTATCTAACAACATTGCCGGCCTATACGCATTTAACTATCCTAGTGGGGTACGAATTAGGAAGAGGTATTTAGAGGGAATATATCGAGATTAGAGTAGAGGGAGAGTGGAAAACCATTCATAAAAACACTCGGCACACAGGGCTGGGATTCACACCCCAGCCACCCATCACAGGTAAACAAAAATACATGATTATGACATCTGGTCCATACGTCCACCTAACTTCTAGGCACTATATTACTAACATAACTGTTTTCAGTTCTTGTGCCAAGAATTTATAGTTTGTTATATACCTGTATGTTTAATGAGCTTAATATGTATATTTTATATAATAGGGGGATAACTATTCTATAATTTCGTCTCAAAACCCATATTGGTGTCCAAAATTAAAGGAATAAACTAATCATCGGTGTCGTAAGAGATTGAAATTTGTCAAGAAATTTCCCGAACCAATCCAAACCGGAATGAAAGCCTGAAAATTCTTAAAATTAAGATCAGGAAAATGAAAGGGGTTCCTCTAAACATTTAAAATTAAAAAAAGTTTGATAAAATATAAATATTTTATTAAATGTAAAGGGACAGACACAATAACCAGACGAGACTGAAAATGTATAATTTATAAGGGCAGTGCACAAGAAATGAACAAAATGAATGACTTGAGTTCATTTAGAGGCAATCAAACAAATTTATTTTTGTAATTTGTCTAACTACTCATCTAGGCTATCCACATTTAAATATACTATCGTGGTATGAATGAGTAAACTAGAATTGAATGAAAATGAATCCAAAATTGCTAGAGGGAGAAAGAAAGAGAGACAATTTTAGAAAATTATCCACAGAAATCTTTGGCAGGATTTAAACCCCAACATATCTATTTCTGTGAATCAAAATAAAATGAGGTTGATCACCAATGCAGGTAACACGCATGTGAATCTGATAATTATTTTTATAGCAAGTTCTCACTATTGTCTATTTATAAGCCACCATTAAGCTTGTAATAAACTAGCTTCTAAAATAAAGCTTTCTTTTCAATTATGATTTTTTTCGCGTTATCATCTAAACTTGTTACCTGTTCAGTTAGATGATTACTCTAATAGGGTAAGGATGAAGATGGGAGTAATATAACCACATTTGCATGAAAGGAGAGTGAGAAACCAATTAGGGAGAATTATACTCGGTAGATCCAACCGGGATTTGTGCTTAGAGTTACCTGTCATCAACAGCCCAGCCTAACAAGGGAGTGAAGGATTAGATTATTTGGCTTTTGAAGAAGGAAACCTCTATACTAATAGCTATTAGAGCAGTCGGCGAAAAATCACACAGTGAGACCAGCTGGTATTTGAGAACATTCCTCACAAACTGTTTTTGTTTATATTTTCAAGCTTTCAATAAATCTCACTAGTTTAGGCCTCTTTAAAAGAGAAACTGTGACTTGCAACCATAACTCATGCTCATACACGACTCAGGAGAGATGGGGAGGTTTTCAAAATCGAATTGTGTTAAAAGTGGCTCAAGAACATATTTCTTATCATACTGCATTATTTGAACTGATGAGCAATATATGTTATCACAGAAAATACTAACTCGGAATTGGGGGATTGTGAGCCAACGAAGATTTATTTGTACCTTGACAAGCACATCAAAATAATATTAGAAAACACAGCACCAAGAACAGTTTAACTTCATGAACATTTAAGTTATAAGGTTTTTAATGTGACATTGAAAGAGTGGGCTTTAGTCTGGATACCTCCAAACTTTGCAAAAAAAATACCTCCTCCTTTAGCTTGTTAAGTGTTATGTATGACTTCCTTCTTTACATTTAGTACAGGTTCATCTATGCCTCGTACAGAAATCTCCACTTAAGGTATATTTAATACAACTTCCTTCTTTACATTTATCTTGGCTTCCTCCATGACTAATACAGAAACCTCCTCTGTAGGATATTTAGAAAAACTTTTCTTTTTACAGTTAGCTTGGCTTTCTGCATGACTAATACAGAAACCACCTCTTTTAGGATATTTAGAGCAACTTTCTTCTTTACATTTAGCTCGGATTCCACCGTGTTGAATACAGAACCCTCCTCCTTGAGCATATTTAATACAACTTCCTTCTTTACATTTAGCAAAGTTTCCCCTGTGACTAATACAGAAACCTCCTCTTAGAGCAAATTTAGTACAACTTTCTTTTTTACATTTAGCTTGGCTTCCTCCTTGAGCATATTTAGTACAACTTTCTTTTTTACATTTGGCATAGGTTCCACCATGTTTAATACAGAACCCTCCTCCTTTAGCATATTTAGTACAACTTTCTTCTTTACATTTAGCTCGGGTTCCACCGTGTTTAATACAGAACCCTCCTACTTGAGCATATTTAGTACAACTTCTTTCTTTACATTTAGCAAAAGTTCCTCCATGACTATGACAGAAACGCCCTCCTCGGGTATATTTAGTACATCTTTCCTCTTTACATTCAATAAGGGTTCCACCGTGTTTAATACAGAATCCGCTTCGTTGAGCATATTTAGTACAACTATCTTCTTTACATAAATGTTTATTCGGGTACCCTCCATGCGTAGGACAGAAACACCCCCGTTGAGTATATTTAGTACAACTTGCTTCTTTACATTTAACAAAAATTCCTCCAATAGATTGCTTTTTACAACCTTTAAGTTTAGCAAGACTCTGTTTATTATATTTTGTTCTTATTTTTAAATACTCTTTTGATTGATATTTTGTTTTGATATCCCCTCCTTTTGAAAGCATATTTTTTCCAATAAAAATCTGAGATCCTGATTCATCTAGGATTTCCTGTAACAAAAATAGGTTTTGTTTCATAAACAAGTATATTATTAGGATATAATAAACTTTTTCAAGACATTGGATATATATACAACATGTACACTCCTTTCTATTTAAGAGGATAGCAAGCTAATCGTGCACATTTCTACTATGGCAATGTTTCATCCTCGATGAAAAGAGCACCTTTCAAAATAAATGTGGTATAATAAATTGAGTCTTGGTTTACAGTCGTGTAATCTCCAAAAATTTGTCATAACGAATGTTACATTTCATACAAAATTCATTTTAAGCCACCAATATGTAGAATTCCTTATAAAATGAAATTCCAAAAATATGGTGAACATCATCATAATATTTAAATAACTAAACTTTGGTCTGAAAGTGAAGGGGATGGGAATATTTTTTTCTCCCTGACCCTGAGTTAACGAAGAGGAACATCACTTGAATTGTCTGGTTTACTTGAGACAATCAACCAATGGTTCACTTAGGGGTTGGGAAAGGGAAGTTTCTCCAACCCTTACACTTACAGACCTAAAGATATCTGAAACGAATACTAGCAGTCCTGTGAACACAAAGCAGAAAGTGCTTGACAGATCATAAAATATTATCAATGCATGATACACATTACAAACGTTTAAGAACAAGGCAACTCCATAACATTTCCAGGCCTGAAAGAAATATTTTAAAATTCCAGGTTTTCCAGGATGCATAGGAAACCTGATCAAACATTTAATCTTCCCACAACAAACTATTTTAAAATAATATTCAGTTATAGTTCTATATTCATAAAAGCTACTCACATTAACTTCATCTTTAATTGGAGGGAATGTCACAGAAAATGGTCCACTTTCTTGATACTGGTAAAGTGGCTCATCTATTTCACAAACTCTCTCAGACTTTATCAGAAGGTCAAGATCAGTCTAAGAGAGAGAGAGAGAGAGAAAGAGAGAGAAAAAAATAATCCTAAGACATTACAAAATAAATGTTCAAAATGTACTTGTACAATTTCACTTCATGTGATTTATTGTTAACCACATTACACATATTATTGCATGTTCATAAGTATTTAGACAAACTTATGAATTAGGACACTCACTGCGATTGGTTGCTTGCTTCATACATGCAAACATGAACAATCACTAATTTAATGCTGTTTAAAGTGTGTCCCAATTTTTCTGACAAAAACCTATGAAGACTGCTTGTGATAACTGAAATGCTATTTTAGGGCGGAATTTATATTTGCGAAATTACTTTGAGAGCCAATAAAAAAAAATAAAAAAAAAGTTAAATCTATGATATTTTTTTATCAAAATGGAAAACATTTTGGAATCTACGAGAGTTCCTCCTGGACACCGAAGAGAGTGTTGAAATGTATGTCATGTCCAGGATACGGCAGGCGTCTGATCACGCTGCATGAAATACAAAAGTTATGACATATAAATTTGATAAAACACAATCAAATATGATTAAAAGTTATGTAAATATATTTTTACCTATCCACCTGCAATGTAAGAAATGAGCATGTAGCTATTAGGTAGAAATATTTGTGTACACCTAATGGAGTTCAAACCTTGACATTCAAATCAATTTATGTAATTTATTCAGGTAAAATATGCTTCAATTTGTGCAGTTTCATATCTACCAATGATCTATTTATTTGGGGTTGATAAATAATACTGACGAGGGAATACCTGTATTTAGTATCGATTATTTAATAATTTGAATAAACATAATAACAATGATTCCAAGTCAAAGGAATCTGTAAAGTTTAATTATTCTTAACATATATTAGCACATTATATGAGTTATCAGGGTTATTTACTTGATTCAGTGGCTGAATGGTCTAACTCTAAGGCTTCACACTAGTGTTAGATGACTGGAAGATCAGTGTTCGAGTCATGGTCGGGTCTATTGAGTTTTTTCTAATTGCTTTTTCACTATTATAAAACAAATGCTGATATATTATATCTAAAATGCTTCCTTTCTCATCATCCCTAGTTGGTGCAATTATCATATATGTATCTAAACAAAGCCTGCAGTAAAATGTGGTTATAAAAAAACGAGTGGAGGTATTTCTAGCCTACAAACGCCAAATTTGTTTTAATTATAATCCAATTAACTTTTGATCGTATGATTTTAAGTTTGTGTTTAAACTGAATTGTTAGCTCATAGAAAAATAACTTTATAGTTTCAGTTTTGAGCTGGGGGTCATCTATAAACTACATAGGATTTTCTTACCTTTTTCTCACCTTTTAACCCCCCACCCTGTGTTACATCCAGAAGACATTTAGACTGACCCGTTCTTCTATCCAACCTGTGTTCTATTTTCACATCAAGAATGAATGTCATTATTTCATAAGGAAACTTTTGTATAACTTAAAGAGGGACTCCTATTTAATACTACTCTGAATCCCTTTAAAAATCTTTTAAAGAATTTTATAACAACTTTTTATTTATTTATGAACAGTAATATTACAAGTACATTAAGTAACACTGTAACATCCCCCCTCTCCCTTGTCACAAGTAACATCGTGTAGACATCAGAGCTCGGGTCTTTCCTCACTACCCCCCTCTACAGTTTTACGTATTATTGTTGACATGGTAACATTAATTTTGATATATATATCGTGGGATGGTTGTAAAATCAGCTGTTTTATAAGAAGCCTGGGATTTTTATTTTTAAAGTTGCCTTTTTTTTCTGAAAACATTTCAATGCCAAATAGGCCACCTTTTTACTATACAACTAGAGACTATCGGCTCTAGTTTCATGGAAACATTTGATCACAATAGGTCTGTCCAAATTTCAGACTTTTTTTTTATAAATGTGCTATATCACTCAGGCGTATTGTAAAACAGCTAACATGTCTAAACTTTTTTAAATCTCACTAGCCTAAAATGTAGTCATGAAATAAAGTTACAGTCCCTGGCCAATTTATTAGCCCCCTTCTAGGTTTTTCTAAATTTTTTCAAAAAACTTCCATTATAGCTTTACCAAAAATACTTTTTCTACTTTTCCTGGAATATATATTAACTTTGAATAGTATTCAGTAAATATTTATAAGTTTGTGGTATATTTAGGTACATCTCCACTTATGTTGGCAAAACTGTTAAAAAACAGCTGTGATTAGATCAGGATATGTATTTATTTTGAATGTGGGTTTATTGACAAAATACATATATTTTTATTTCTAATCATACATAAAATACAGTTATTTTCCCAAATGATTATTCTAACCTAAAAAAAATTAGTTTATTGAAATGGGAAAGTTAAAAGACCTTACTTCTGAAATTAAAGAAGTTGTTAAACATTTAATGAGTAAAGAAAATCATAACATCAGTGAAATAGCTAAAAAGCGCAACATTTCACAGCGTTCTATCAGAAGAATTAGGGATAAAATAAAAAATGGTGAGTCTTTAGCTCCTAACAGGAAAGGAGCATGTGGGGGAAAAAAAGGAAAATTTCACCAAGATCTTAAAGAAAATTAGTTCAGATTATAAAAAAAAAAAAGGAATCTTCAACAAATGCAGAGATAACAAATAAAATTAATGAGGCAGACATTCGTGTTTCAGAAAGAACTGTTGACTGAAGTTTGTATGCCTTAGGCATAAAAAGCAGAATACCAGCACGTAAGCCTAAATTAACAGTACATATGAAAGAAAAGAGGTTAAAATGGGCCAAAATGTATAAACATTTTACTTGTGATGAGTGAGAAAATGTAAGTAAAATATTATATCTAATTTTTTTGGTTAGGTTGGATAAAACATCATTGTTCAAGATGAGATTACTTATTCTTTTTCAACTGTCCACAGGTATGTTTCAGTGACAAATTATCTCAAATTGATGAATGGTTTCCTAATAATGAAGACATTTTATTTATGCAAGATGCTACACCATACCATACAGCAAAATCAGTGAAAAAGTTTTTAACCGAGAAAGGAATACCGTTATTAGAGTATACAGGCAACTCTTCAGACTTGAATCCAATAAAAAATATATGGGAACTATTAAAACGTGAAATTTCCAAGGACAAAATCACTTATAAATACAGTTATTAGAGAGAATAATTTGGCATTGGAACCACAACTAACATTTAGTGCATATGGCCGTACAATTCATTGAAAGCATACTTTGTAGAGTTCATCGGGTTATTGAAGCAAAGGGAGGACTCACAAAATATTAATATCAAAATTATATAATTGCAATATTGTTTATGATGAAAGTGTTTTATAGTAACTAATTATTTACTTAATAAATTTTGACTAATAATAGGTATCTTATTTTTTAAAAATAAGAAATACATGAAAATGTGGTATTTTTCACAATTTCCGAGAGTTGGGCTATTAAATTGGCCAAGGACTGTAAAAGAAAAAAAGAAATTATTTTAAAAGTAAAAAGGTTTATTAAATCATAAAAATAAAAGTTCTAGACATAGGAAAACTAGTCATAAAATAGTAATTTGTACAAAATAAATGAAGAGAGTAGCTAAAAGTCTAAATACCGTAACCAAGTTAAAATAAGCATTTTTTTTTTACATATGTGATATTTAAAGAAGACATTCAAATGAAGCACAAAGCTAAATGAGATTGTGAACATTAAGAAGGATTCTTAAGAACCTATACACAATTATTAAAGTTTGTAAGAACTTAGTTTGTTCATCAATAAAAATGGCTCTTTACAATTTTAAGTATTATACATTAAACTGAAATATAAAAAACAACAAATCAGTATGTTCAAATAAATCAATCAAATTTATCATAAAAACAGTTTAATGTAAAATCAGAGTAGTAGTAGTAGTAGTAGTAGTAGTAGTAGTAGTAGTAGTAGTAGTAGTAGTAGTAGTAGTAGTAGTAGTAGTAGTAGTAGTAGTAGTAGTAGTAGTAGTAGTAGTAGTAGTAGTAGTAGTAGTAGTAGTAGTAGTAGTAGTAGTAGTAGTAGTAGTAGTAGTAGTAGTAGTAGTAGTAGTAGTAGTAGTAGTAGTAGTAGTAGTAGTAGTAGNGATTAATACACGTCTTGTCAGAGGTGAAGGAAGGGTTTGGCAATCAGATAAATCTGTGCTGGGACCGAGGTTTGAACCCCCAGAACAGACCCCTAGACCGCTAGGTCACCTGACACTTTAAATTCAACTTGAGTTCACTTTAGTGGCAAGCACATCTCTTTGTGCAGAATGATTGTTTAATGGCTTGTAAAGACACTTCTGGAAGCCCTGTCCTCCAAATGGCGCTTTAGCAGCTACCGCCTCTCATAGTGAAATGGTTTTGTCTGGTACTGTCCCTGTGATTGAAGACTTTAACAGCAGGAATTTAATTTGGTGGAAACCAGTTTTTATCCCTGTTTTAGTCCAAATACTGTACAATATAGTTATTAAGTCCACAAACATTTCTTCAATGCCTTTAGTGTCCAGTGGTCCCTTTATAATTTTAGAACAGCTACTGTCGTCCGAGCTGCTAACATTAATTTGTAGGAGGGAGTTTTATGGTGGCCTTTTCTATAATTTTTTCTGCTGAACGTTTGGTGCGACATATTCCTTTTGAAGAAAATGTGAAGGTGAATTTTATAACCTGAACATCAAAATATTTCTTCAGCTTCATTTGAGTTCATTTCCTTCATTTGTTGGTTGAGAGAAGCACATTTTGAAGACAAATCCACTACATCACCTAAGAATTCACTTAAGTCAGGAAGTGATCATTTTCTGATAATCTTGTAGTTCCAGGCAATTGTCATATCTTTAGAGAGATATATTGAGTGTTTAAGATACTGTTTAGTTCTTTTTAAGTGCTGAGTTTGTCAAAAACTGTGTTGGGAAGTCCTTAGCTAATAGGTCAAATGTTGGGATCAAAGCCGAAAAGAGCTTGATATGGTGATATATAGATGATCCGATAAAAAGAGATCTTTTGTCACTGCACGAAGTAGCATCCAACACTCTGATAGTTTAAATGCTGTCCATAATATCACTATGAAGCATGTTTCCGACATATTGATTGCTTTTAAATCAAATGTTGTTCTCCGCCAGTATTCATAACATCATATGTAGTGGCAAAGTGATATTGTGTAAGCTTTTGTCGCCCACCTACAGTCAAAATTGCTTTTGCATCTTTTACCTCCTGTATAATCTCCAGAATGCTAGTTTGGTTCATGGTTTCTTCAATGACTTCTCCTTTACCTAGGAGGATTTGTTCACTATCACATGAATCATTTATATGTTATTCAACTCACTAACTCTATTCCCTAAAACACTTTCACTCGTCTTTGAAACCACAGAAAACCCACGTGATGAATCATAATCTAGTTTTGTTGATAAAGCGGCCATTTTGTCACTGTCAAACAAACACCTGTAGCAGAAGGAAAAACAACACTCCCAATGGCTGGGTAAGTTTTACAATACAGATGAATTAATTAGCCGTCTTATAAAATGGCTGAGGTTTAAATAGCATTGTTTGTAGATAATGTTTAGATTATATTATCTCTAGCCGTATTAGACAAAAAGGAGGCCTAATTCAGATGAAAGCGTTTACTGACAAAAAGGCAGCGTTTTGTTAAAACCTAGACTTCTTACAAAAAAAGGATGATTTTACAATTACTATACTGCGACATATATAACAGCATAAAAATAGTATTTAAATGTTTATACTACATGCGAGTATTTAAAAAAATCAATTTAAGTTAGAACAATGTTTTTAGATGAAGAAATATTTAAACTTTATCTTTGTTATGTAGAGGTTATTACCAACAAGTGTAGACCAGTGGGGCCTAGCACTCTCCGCAGACACCATTTCACCATTTGTACATACCCATGAGTTATCATTTAAGTGAAGGGTTAACTCTTTGTCTGCCATGTAAGGTAATAAGCATACCTTGCACTATTCCACTATGGTATGGTTTATATGATAGGCACATAGTGTAATCTATAAAGGTAAGACAGCTAACTTGCTTGGTTTCACTATGGTATAGTTTATAAGATAGGCACATAGTGTAATCTATAAAGGTAAGACTACTAACTTGCTTGGTTTCACTATGGTATGGTTTATAAGATAGACACATAGTGTAATCTATAAAGGTAAGACTACTAACTTGCTTGGTTTCACTATGGTATAGTTTATAAGATAGGCACATAGTGTAATATATAAAGGTAAGACTACTAACTTGCTTGGTTTCACTATGGTATAGTTTATAAGATAGGCACATAGTGTAATATGTCAAGGTAAGATTGCTAACTTGAGTCTAAGCAAAGTGTGCTCATCAGTTTTGATTTTAGCGATATAGTTTTAGAATCATGTATTATCCCAATACGTTGTTTTCAACCAAAAAGTCTCTCAATCTCGACTCACTAATAACTGTACCTTATTTCCTCAAGGCATTAGGAATGTTTTATTTTTTTAAATGTTTCTCATACATTTATAATATCATAACAAAATTCTTTCAAATATTTCTCAAAATACTCACCGGATCATACAACTCTTCTTTAATCAAGGGAAATGTCAGTGGTGGTAGTTGACTACTGTGTTTCTGGTAACACTGCAAACCTTCCTCAAGTTCTGACTTTATTGGAAGGTCAATTTCAGTCTATCATAAAAGAGAACATTGAAAATATGGAAAAATAGTTTTGTGCAAAAAAAAATCCATACTCTTACTAATTGCTCTTAAATAATCTAAGAAGCTATACACTCTTGGCCGACAAAACATTGAGTTTGATTTATCCTCCGAGAAAGCATGGACTATATAATGAGAGATTAAAATAATCTAAGTTGAACTAAAGCTAAAAACATATATATGCTCAAAATTCAGTAAATAGATTAAATAATATCATCACATATTTTGGTTTAAGCAACAAAGTTTGGTTGTGGTTGTAATAAGAATCAAACAATCTTGAATTGTGAATCTAATGCTGAGCGCTTCATTAGTAATTAATAGTGTTGAATTATTTGCCCTCTGTACTGAACCTATGCCTAGTATTGTATGAGTGAGTACACATTCTGTGCCCAAATACCCCATTTCATCTCGTGTAGTGTGTCAGTAATTATCACATACTCAATTCACTATAAGTCATCAAATCTAATTGTTGTTCTTGACATAATTAGACACACTCACCTAAGGGCCTTGGAGAAGTATAAATTGTTCATCCTCATAAAAAAGAATAATGTTACCGACACTTGTCGGCCGGACTTAAAAGCTTGAGCTTTGTCGACTGTTGATGCGTGAGAGGGTAAAAGATAATTGATCTTTACTCCACATCTCATATCAATGCTTGGTCAACACCCATGTAACTTTTTTATTTATTTATAAGTTGAGTGTATGAGTGGTAACACAATAAATACCTACATGACTATAGACTATATGACAACTGACCACTACAGCCAATTGCCAATAATAAATTAGATATGGGTTGAATCAACTAGGCTATCATTTTATTAATAATTAATCATCATCATCATTTCCAGCATGTGGCCACCTCAGTTTAGTAAAATGCCTCCAGCTTACTCTATTCTTCTACCATTCTTCGTCCTCTGATTTCTTGCATTCTTTTCGTCTCACTCTAACACTTTTTGTTATCTGCTCCTCCCATCTATTTCTACCTCACTTGAGGTTTTCTTCCTATACACTTCATTGCCAACACTTTCTTTGGCATCCTCATTACATTCCCACCCATATCATCTCAGTCTTGCTTCCTTTACCATCTCATGTACTCCTTGTACCCTCACTCTTTTCCGAATTACTTCATTCCTAATCTTGTTTCTCCTCGTGACAGTTAACACGCTCCTCCCAAATTTCCTTCCCTTCTCTCTTACATTCAATGTGCATGTTTCTGCTGCATGTGACAATGGATACAAACTATGGCCAGTACAACACTTCCTTAAACTTCAAGGGGACTTCTCCATAGCAGTTATCTTACACACCTATAAAAGAACTCTCCCTGCTGTACTCTTCTCAGTACATCCTCCCTAATTTCACCTTTCTCCTCAATCACCCATCCAAGATATTTTACATTTTCAACTTTCCTCAGCTCTACTCCATCTAGCCTTATAGATTTACTAGACCTTATACTTATCCTTGTCATTATCATCACTTCACACTTTGCCTTGATAGATTTCATTCCACACTCATTCACTTCCTCATTCCATTCTTGTATTGTTCCTGTATTTCCTCTTCCCTCTCCCTCCATACTATCAAATCAGCAAACATCATGGATTTCATTCCTTTCACCCGAGTTTTCCTGTCACTATAATGTTGTTCATTTCCATTACCATTGCAAATAATAATTGTCAGAGGCCACTCCACTGCTTCAATTAATTTTTTAGACCCACTCCATCCTCCTGCTCTCCATCTTAACACAGCTCCTGTATCTCCTCATGTATGCTTTTCACTCTCATTACAACTCCTCTTACCACTTTGTCCATCTTCATCACTTTCCAAACTTTATTTCTATCCAGGCTAGCATATGCCTTCTTCTCCACATCCATAAATACCATTACCAAGTCTTTCCCATATCTATACCTTCTTTCCATCAACTGTCGCATGGCAAAGATTAAGTCTATTGTAGACCTCTGGTGTCTAAACCCATGCTGTTCTTCTCTCCACCTTCCATTAAATTTATTTATTATTCTCTTTTCTAGTACCTTTTAGTATATTTTTGTATATTAGCACATCAGTGTTATCCCCCTATAATTTGTACACCTCTTCCTGTTTTTCTTGAAAATAAATATCCCTTTTTCCAGTTTTTGGTACCTTGTTTTCCTGCCAAACCCCATTCAGCATCCTGTATAACCATCATATACCTACTTCACCTCCTGCTATTATCATTTACACTGTCAGTTCATCCAAACCTTGTTATTTTCCTCATTTCATCCTCCTTAATATTAATATATCAACATCCTGTGAAACTTAGAAAAAAAAATCAGCATATTTTCTTCAAAATCATGGTGAAAACAATTATTTACAAAAAATCCAACGAAATTTGATTTAAAGGCCTTGCATACCTTCTAGTGTAGCCTATTTCCTAACCACTGGCACCAAAATGATTAAAGAACCTTTTAGATAAATAAAAAATACTCTCTAGATTGGCAAGAATTGATAATATAGCATGATGCTATGCTTCCAGCTGAAAAATCTACGTGCCGTATGAACATATAAATGTCACTAACATTGAAAAAGGTTTATTCAGCTATCATTATTAGTTAATAGTATTGTGTAAGGAATAATTATGTTATCTGTGTTATGTTTTTGACAAATATTTTCAAGATTTAATTCCAGAGGTAGAGTAAGCCGATAACTTGAAGGTTTAGGTTGAGTAGCGAGTTAAACCTGAGAATGAGTGTATTGTCCACTCAAAGTAAAGAAAGAGTAGCTTTTGAGCAATACCTTTGAGAATATATTGAAATATCTGATTTTAATAACCTATTTTATCTCTAAACAAAAATTGTTTTCCCATTTAAAATACAAACGAAGTGTAAAAATATTTGAAATAAAAACTTAAATAAAATCTACAAAGTCTACTATAGATCTGAAAAAAATAGCAAAATGATAGTTACAAAATGAAAGTTAACATGTTTATATAAGTCACATTATTATTTAGGTATTTAGGAATATATATTAGGTACGTAATCAACAACACGAATAGAACAGCCTTGTGGGCTCAATTACAAGAAAGTGCAGGACCTATTAGCTAAAATAGATTAATTTTTCTACATAGGATATTACTATATAAGTTATAGTTAGATTGAATGTGAAGTAGTTTCCTACCTTCATCTCTAGCTTAACTTCTTGGTGAAGAAATTCCAAGTCCTCTTCTGGTTCAATCTTTATAGGAAGAACACTTTTGTCCATTTTTTTTTTGTGTGTGAAGTCTCTAATAATATGAGATATATTGAAAGACCTGGATGGGAATGGTAAATACACTAACGTTTATAAGCTTGTAAACAAGTTAAATCGAATTATAGGTCTTCTTCCCCAACATTATCTAAGTTACGTTTCTAAGAACCCGTAAGAGATATATACAAGTCACTAAAGTACCTTATATAGTCGATCTGCAAGTGGAACTTTTTATTTGACTGATATGCCATATGTCTTGCAAATATAGTTTTTAAAAGATAGGTGTCAGATACAGCTTGGTATGAAATTTAATGAACTTTAAATAATATTGGATAGCTAGATTTAATGAAATCCGTCTTTTAAAGATTGATAAACTACAACAATGTGACATCTCTGTGTCCATTTGTTAAAATAGGGTTTTAGTAGTGTACTTTTTTGTTTCAATGCAAATGAATGTTTAAGCCAATCTAGATAAACAGAGCTTAGTTAATATTAAATTCTACACGCTTCGGTGGCTGCATGGTCTAAGGCGCTATTCTCGCAATAGACTAGACTGCCGATGACCAAGAGATAAACATTTGAATGCACTGAAGGTGTTTTTCCATAATTGGTTTCTCGCTATTCATCCATTTAATGATTCAATGTTAAATCATTTCTTCTAGACAGTATATACATCAGCTCACCTCTCGGTGTAATTAAATACAGTTAACCTAAAGTGTTCCAAGACACAGTGCATACATTTCACCTAAAACTAGAGCTAGATGAAACAGACCATATTCAACATGTTATGTGGAAAATCACAATGTTCTCTTACTAAAATCTTTAGCATAAAGCCCAATCTACAAAGTGAGTAAGCTCCATATCTGTAATCACCTGGCCATGTCAACCAATGAGAAAGTTGGAAACAACGTCCAATTAATCTCTTCAAAAGAACATATTCTAGATCTAGGCGCAAGCAAAATTCATCTGTGAAGCAGACTCAGATGGATGGACATAAAATTAAGGCATCCCGCAAATTGTTACGGGTATATAATATAACCAAATGTTTTAGAGTGAATTAGGTTTTATTATCTTGTTTTTACATAGGCCTATTTAGAAACATGTTACGATATTAATTTACCATCACCAGAATTTTTTGATGTGTTTATGATCCAAAATATTAAACTTTATGTATAATAAAGAAAATAATTAAAGCATCCCACCTTTCTTGTGTACTATTCCCGATAAGGATGCTTTCGTTAAATATTATAACATACTATATATACCTAGGTATATAGCTACTCAGCGCTCAAACCCCCCCCCCCCAATATTTTTTCTTTTTTACACATCCAATTGTGTAAACAGACCTCTCTAAAACAACCCCCTGTCTCCCCCCTTTATCCTTTTTCCTTCTTTNTTGGAATAATAGCAATACAATTAAAATCAACTGCCACCATAACGAATATGTTTGTATTATATAATTTATGATATTTAATGTTTTGCAGTTTCTTTATATATTAAAAATAATTGATTAAAACATAAACTTCATTCAGTCCTTCTGAATAGATTAACTATTTAATTTTTGGTTTGCATATTTTACTTAATTCATATAATTTTTCGTTACTGCCATCTATTATCTTAATATAATAGCTCGTTTTATTTATTCTCGATTTGAGTGCCCTCTAATGGTTATCTGAAAACTAATAGTTATATCTGGTTTCAAAGTTTGATGTTGTCACCCTGCGCATTGCTTGTTTTCCCCTAGAATAAACGTTTATGTGGCTGTGGCTAAGTTCAGTAAAGTAGAAATTTAACATACACAATATAGAGGGCTGAAAAACTCCACATCCACAATAAACTAACTGTTTTTATCCAACATTGGAAAGATGAATAAAACTATCAATAGAGTATAGTTATAAAAGGAATCATAGATAGCGCCAAGAGCAGATATGGTTCTAAAAATCATCATAAATACCGCCATAGAAAAAGAATAATCCAACAAAAGATGCTATAACCAGATATTCCTATATTAAAACAAGTAAATAATTGATAAATGTCTTTAAAAACCATTATTAATATAAATTATCATACAAATTGGTACAATTTTTTTAATCTGCGGTACAAAAATGTGGCTCTTTCGGAAACTTTAAGAAAATTCATCATTTAGAAAACATAACCTCAATTTAAAATCTCAAAGTTTAAGCTGCCACAGTTTCTATATTTGAAATTGCGCCACGAGCACATTTGATGGGGATTGTAGTACTAGGTACCTAAAACAATCCTACATAGCCGTGGAACCTGGATCCTCTGCAAATTTTGACTTTTAACTTACATCAGATAGCCCCATAAAATTGGCAAGTTTAAGGTCCCACAGTTTCTATATTTGAAGTTTCGGCACGAGTACAATTAGTGGGGATTGTAGCACTAGATACCTACAACAACTCTATATAGTCGTGGAACCTGGATCTCCTGGAAATTTTGAGATATTTGACTTTGAGCTTACATCAGCTAGCTACATAAAATCGCCAATCAGTCTAATGTTCTAGTCTCGTGTTAGGCTAGATTGCCAAAGACGAGGAGATCGGGTTTCGATCCCGATGGATGCATTGTGGATGGTTTTTCTAAAATAAGAAATTGACTTTTTGTAATTGGAAAATACTGTTCTTTTTTTATAGCAAGTAAATCCTGCCGAGGACGATTCGAGGAGTTCGAATCTCGCTCGGGTGAACTGGGGGTGGTTTTCTCTCAACGGTTTTTCACTCTCCCTTAACACAAATGTGGGTTCACTTGCTCTAAAATTCAACCTTCCCAATTCCTAAACCATTAGCTTGATTAGTACTTAAGCGTATAGCTTGGACGGGTAGTAAAACGCAGTGCTAATACTATACAAGCAAGTAACTCATTATTTTAATCCTGTTTTGTGCTCTTATTATTTTATTAAAATATTATTTTGTTGTGGTGCTTGTTGTGACGTATTTTAGAACTATACATTTGCTCTAGTGATATCTATGATTTGTTTTAGAACTATACTCTAGTGTTAGTCTAATTAATTTTTCTTATGTTGGTTAAAAACAGTTATTTTATCGTTGTTTGAGTATGTGTAGATTTTCAACCTGCTCATTAATGAATAAATATAAATACCGTAATTGTAAGTAATAAAAGGAATTTGAGGTGTTCTTACTTGATAAGACGGTTTATTTCTTACATCATATTTTTGTTCTGTGTTTTAAGTAAATATATGATTTTGATAGTTTAAAAAGTTGTGCATTATAAAGCTTTATCTTATTTAGTTTTAAAATCGTGATTTCAAGCATCTATATAGGCCTATTTTTTTTCAACTTTTGATATAGGCCTACTTGATTGTTGATTCACACATAAGTTAGTTTGTGTGATCTATCTACTCGGTCTACAGGTCGTTTGAGGTTCTATTCTAATCGCACATGAACCACCTCGAGTGGCAGGTTTTGTCCACAAACTTAGGAGGTTACTACTTTGGTATTCTCCACTTTATTTCATTTGTTTGATATGTTAGTACACAAAAGAGTTGGCGAATTATTATGACCGCAAACATTCTCGGCAGCTATTACTCCAATGAAGACTTATGGCAGTCATAGATAGCCCTCTTAAATCTGATTACTTTTTTATCCCCTTTCAGGTAGGGATGTACAAGGAAACTAAAGCATATTCATTATTGTTGATGTATTTTAACATCTTTTTATATTATTTGATAACTTTTAATTTTTATCTCTCATTCTTTGCTAACGCAGCACCTTACTTGAATAATGCTGGATTTACTCTTAAGAAACAGCACCCCAACAATGGTTAAATCAAAATCCCTAAGGCAACTGTAAGTAAACAACCACACAAACTTAAATGTATCGATTCCTATCGCTAAACAACGTTTTGAATAAACTCTAATAATTGTGAAACCAAAAGTGCCTTTTTATTGCAAAAAACCAACAATTATAAATTATTATAATTTTATTTAAATAATGACATTTTAACTCAAAATTGGTTCAGTTGTTAAGAAATAAAAATAGGATTAAATTTTATTGCGCTTGTAAGTACTGTTTCAGTGGCCGATTGGTAGAAGACGCCACTTTCACAAATCAATATATACCTTCAACGGTAGGTCTAAGCTTGAATCTCGACTAGGTTTGCTAAATTCTTTTTTCTAAATTATTTCTGACGTGTCTTTCGCATACATATGTTTGCATTTCCACTGATTCCATCTTCATAATAGAGATGGTTTAAACAGCTATTTTACGATATCGATGACTGTAGTGACTGTGATTTTAAAATATCGGTGATTTATACCATTGGTATTTACTCGATTAGTTCCATGACAATCGGTTGGAAGGAAAACTAATTACTCGAGAGTTTGGCGACTTGAATTGGAATTTGATACTTAGAGACCTAACATAAACTATTCCTGTCGGCACTGACATTGACAATTAACATAAAGCTACCTAATCTTCAGGTTTCATCTGGATTTCATGTTCAATATAAAAGTATGAGTTTTAAGAAGTTTCATACAATTGAAAAAAAGAGAAAGCAAAAATGGTTATTTAATATTTTATAGTGAAATGTCATGTAATTTGGTCAAAATAGTGGTCCAACAAACATTATGTTAAACTTGAGTACCAATTTTAAAACTTATTTGACGTACTATGAGAAACTCTTGTAATTGTATAATTTATTTAGTGATCCGTTTTACTACAATTAAAATCTATGTGACATTAAAAAGGAACACAACGTAATGGCGATTGGTTTAGAAAATGTTGTTTGGAATGCAGGTCATATATTATATTATTGTAGTGTTATTTTATTTTAAATACCGTACATCTAATAGTAGATGAACTATACATCTATTAGAAGCAAATAAACTAATTTAATTATAAAGGAATAAAACTCATAACCACAGCACTGAAACTTAACATTAAATTAAAAGATTCCAGAAAATATTTAATCAATTATTATATACACACACTTTATATTAGACTATAGGATGATTAGGATCATCAATGCATAGTAAATATTAAGGTTTATTTATATTTTTTTTCTATTTTGTTACTTATTTTAATTTATTATTTGCGATTTTGGGGATAAGATCACCGAAAAAAATAATATTTTTTCGTAGCCTACTTTTTAAAAAAATATCTGAAATGTGATTCGCATAGTAAGCTTGCTTTTCAATTTTGTTCTTAACAAAAATTTTTTTTATTGAAAACGCATGTGAATGAAACATTTAAACCATTAAAGTCACTTTTACGTAGCAATCTGATACCGTTTTTGAAAAATGAGCTCTATGAGATCAAGTGTTTTAAATAGAAATAACACGTAAAACATGCCAGTCAATAAGGTTGATTCTCAATTAGCTGGTAGAAAATAAAAGATAAAAGAATAACAAGGGCCGCAAAGCGAGTATTTACGCAAGTGTCTAGAAGAAGCAATACTAGCTCCGTAGCTCGAGTAACTGTTGCCATCTGATGTGAGTATCTCTGATCACTGATATCTCAATCACCGATCCTTTTGAGATCGAGCCACTGGGAGTAACGGTGATCATGTGGTATCGGTGAAAAAATCACAGTCGGTGATTTATCGCCCATCTATACCTCATAATCCATCCCCTTTATGTGTAAATATAGGTGTAGTAGTTTCTAAAAAAAAAGTTAAGTTTACATAATATCTACTGAGAACTTGACCAAACAAAAGGACAAAGTATAAACATTTATATTTTACAATAAAAAAAATTGAGTAGCAAGAAACTGAATTTTGATTCACAAGTAATACTATGACCTGCAATCACAATTTTTTGTTTAATTTCTCCCCTCTCCCCCCAGGTAACATTCAAAACTCATAATATACAAGATAACTAGACCTAACAATTTTCAAGTAATTTTGTATACTTGTCACATTACTTAATAATAGGTCTACTTTCAAACAATTGTTAGTAGGTACCTATTTTAATAAGTTGACAAATTAATATTGGCTCAAAAAGTAATTAATTGTCTGTATCTAATCATCTAATCTAATCTAATTGTGTGAACTGGGAGTGGTTTTTCCAAAATGGCTTTCCACTCTCCCTCCACACAAATGCGGGTCCATTTCCTCTAAAAAAATCAAATTTTCTAATTCCTAACCCATTAGCATAATTAATATTCAAGCGTATAACCCGAACAGGTAGTAAGACACGGTGCTTAAAAGAAAGCTATGTGGCGGAAACACAATGTATCTTTTTCTCTTTTTTATCACAGCGTCTTACTAACCATTCAGGATATATACGCTTATGTACTGATGACGCTTGTTTTTGTATAAGGGAGGCTATATTTAGAGGAAGTGTACCTGCATTGGCATAGAGGTAGAGTGGAAACCATTTTATAAAAACCACCCTCATTATACCCGACCGAGATTCAAACCTATATCCCCATCATCGGCAGTCTAGTATATTGCCACAGTAGCGCCTTAAACCATGTGGGTACCGAAGTGGCTGAAACACAATCTCAACTAAGCTATGTTTAACTAAATTAGTTTATACATTTATTTGTATTGAAACAAATAATGTACACTACTAATACCCTATTTCAACAAATGGACACAAAGACCTCACATCACTATAGTTTATCACGTTCCAAATGAATGATTTAATTCAAATCAATCAAATATCTATCTAATATTACTTAATAGTTCATTAAATTTCACACCCAGCTGTATATGACACCAATCTTTTATAAACCATATTTGCAAGACATATGGCATTTTGTATAATACACAGGAGAATATTTTTAGTACTGGTATAAATTTCTCAGATAACATGGTGTCAACCATCCGGGAAAATCAGGGAAAACGGGAATTATCCGGGAATTTGAAGTGATCGGGAAAAAACGGGAATAAGCCGGGAATTTGGTAAATTACAATTAAAATCTAGGAAAATGTAGTTTTACCCAAATTTGAAATATAATAATCATTAAAACAGTAAATAATAATGTTATTCAAACAGTAGTTTTTTGTAGCTGTGTAATAAATTTTATAATTCCTAGTAAACAATGTTAATACAAATTTTAAAAATATGTCTATTTCAATTTTAAGACTTATTATTATTCATAAAAAAATATTAATAGAAAAATGAGGGGGGAGGTGGGGGTATTAAAAGGATGTGACATACTTTTTAGGGAATCTTAGGAAATGATCAGAGGAAATCAGGGAAAAAGCCGGGAATTTCATTGGTCAAGCTGAGTAGACACCATGGATAACTTGCAGATAAAATATGTACTGTAATGACTTGTATATGTCTTTTACGGTTTCTGGGAAACATTATTATAACTTAGGTAGTGTCAGGGATAAAGATTTACAATTCAATTGAACTTGGTTACAAGTTTATAACTCATACTGTATTTACTATTCAAATCCAGGTCTTCCAATATATCTCATATTATAATACACTTCACCCACAAAAAATGGATGAAAGGGTTTTTCCTATAAAGATTGAACCAGAAGAGGACTTGAAATTTTTTCAGCAAGAAATTAAGCTGGAGATGAAGGTAGGAAATTGTATCACATTAAATGTTATAACTTATATGGTAATATCTTATGTAGAAAAATGTATTTACCTAATATGTCCTACCGTTTCCTGTAATTGAGCCCACAAGGCTATTCTATTGAGGTTGTTGATTATGTACATATCTGTTCATAAATAATAATTGGACCTTTATTATCATATTAACTTTTATTCTGTAGCTATAATTTTGTAATATTTTTTCAGATCTTTGGTTGACTTTGTTGATTTTATTTCAAATATTTTCCCCTGTATTCTTTAAATGGGAAAACCAATTAAAAAAAAAGTTATTCAACTCATTTGATTTACATTTAAAAAATAACATATGAAGGCTTAAAACAATGCATTCATTTCTCTGAACTATAAAATTTGCAAAGTTACTGAGGAAATACAATCAGCTATTTCAATATTGTGTTCTCATAAGTATTCCTCATAAACTTCTCTTTGTTTACTTTGAGTGGATATTATACTCACTCTCACCAGGTGTCTCAGATAACTAACTACTCAACCATAAAGTTATCAGCTTACAGTACTTCTGGAATTCAAGCCCAAATACTATTGTTAAAAACAACAGGGATAACATAATTATTCCTTACCCAACGTTATTAACCAATGATGATAGCGGAATGAACTTTTCTCAGAGTTAGTTACATTTATATGTTCATAAGGCAAGTTGTGTGTTCTTCAGCTCCAACTTTTGACAGCTGCTGTCGATTTTTCAGCTGGAAGCTTACCACCATCATGCCATTTTAACAATCTTTGCCAGGCTATAGAGGATTTTTTTCTTTTTCTTTTAAAGGTTCTTTAAGTACTTTAGTGCCCATGGTTAAGAAGTAGGTTGAACTAGGAAGAATGCGTAAGACCTTAAAATCAAATTTCCATGAATAAATTTGTAAATAATTGTGCCTACCATAATTTTGAAGAAAATGGATTGACTTTTTCAGTAAGTTTTACAAGATATCAATATATTCATGAAGTACGAACATCAAGATACTCGCCAGTATGAAAATGTTTGACATCTTGTGAATGAAAACTAAATCATGAGGACATAATGTTTTTAATCGATAGATCAACTAATGATAGGTTTTTTGGACCAAACACGCTACCGACTGAGCTAAGGTGTCGCAGTACTGCTCACATTAGGCACTGGGCACCCTACTAGTTTTTGGAAGAACGACTAGTGCATACTCCAAATCTGTTTGTACCAGTATTGCCCTCCCTTCACTGGTGGTTCCTGACCTTTCCTCTAATTGGTTCCTGTCTTCGGACCAGATATAGTTATAGTTTTTTTCGGGTTACCTTTAGTAAAAAGTTCTATCTTTACTTTTCTGCTTTTTTGTGTTCGCTTCATGAGTGCAAGTTCACGCGCAGGCTATTTGCGTCGCTGTCGCAGAAAATGACTGCCTTTTCTGTTTCATTTCTTGAGTGGTCCTGGTTTTGGAACTGAAGAAGAAAAGCACGCCATTTTTAACTAGTCTTAAACAAAAATCTTGAATTGTTTATGGAAAAAAAACTTTATTTGAGTTGACTAGAAGAAAATGGTCTCCCTTAAAAAGTGTTAGAATATAAAATCCCAGAAAACAAATATTATTAAAGTTCTTTAGCTACTTGGTAGTAAACTTTTTTTACAATTATTTTTTGACGTCTTTTTTTTTCAAACTTAACCTTATTTTTAGCAGACAGTATATTTGTGATCCCAAAAATGTCTGTATTGAAAGTTAAAAAAAAGTATTATTTAGCCAACTAGCCTAACACAAATAGTAGACTTCAGTTCAGATTAAATGTAATAAAATGTATCAATTTCAAAAAAATATATTTAAATTAGTCGATGGCAGCATGATCTAAATCGCTTCTCTCGTGTTAGACTGGGTTACATCTGACACTATGAGATGATCAAGAATATAGTTTGCTTCCCATCTTTGAAAGAGAACCTAAAGTATTGAAAAGTTTTTTGATTTACCTCTTTGAGAACAGCTTGTGCTATCTGCTCTTAGCTTATGCCTAGCTGTATTTGTCACATGTGTAGAATAGTATCCAAAAGTTCACGCCCACAATACTAATATGTGTGTGTGTTGGATATATAATGACTATACCTCAAGAAAACAGTGGTCTTGATTCGTCTCCTCTGGGGCTCACATTGTTTTTATGTAACTCGTCAAAATTCATTTTTGGCCAATACAAATATTAATGGAACTTTTAAAAATTCCCCTTTTGACTTATGGTATTTGTATTAGGAATTGAATACTTTAACTCACAAATCCTTAAGAATATTCAAAATTTGATATTAAAAAAAATCATTATGTCTTTTTTTTTCAAAATTTTTGAATTGTGTTTTAGAGCTCTAATTGGTGGTTCAGGCCCAAAATAATTATAGGACAAACTTAACAACCAAACCCCAGACCATGAATTTAACACTTAACCGAATTTATCAATGTTAAAATGAATACACTTGCTCAAAAAATATTAATATCGAGTTTTTATTTCTATTTTATATTATTCTCTTAAATTCCTATTCCCCCTTATGTTCTTAATTGTTTACAAAATTCAAATTCGAGATTCCGGTTTCAAACACAAATAGAAGAATTGGATTATAGATTCAGATTAATAAAATGATAGTGGATTCAACCCTCTTCTAATTAATGTTATTATTGACAATTGGTTGTTACACTTGTTGTCAATTATCACTAAAACATGTAGGTATGTATTGTATTATCACTCATACACTCAACTTATAAATAAATAAAAAGGTTACATGGGTGTTGACCAAGCGTTGATATGAGATGTGAAGCAAAGATCAATTATCTTCTACCCTCTCACGCATCAACAGTCAACACATAGATACAGCTCAAGCTTTTAAGACCGGCCGACAAGTGTCGGTAACATTATTCTTTTTTATGGGGATGAACAATTTATACTTCTCCAAGGCCCTTAGGTGAGTTTGTCTAATTATGTCAAGCACAACAATTATATATAACGACTTATAGTGAATTGAGTATGTGACAATTACCGACACACTACATGAGATGAAATGGGGTATTTGGGCACATAATATGTACTCACTCATACAATACTAACGAGGCATAGGTTCAGTACAGAGGGCAAATAATTCAACACTATTAATTACTAATGAAGCGCTCAGCATTAGATTCACAATTCAAGATTGTTTGATTCTTATTACAACCACAACCAAACTTTGTTGCTTAAACCAAAATATGTGATGATATTATTTAATCTATTTACTGAATTTTGAGCATATATATGTTTTTAGCTTTAGTTCAACTTAGATTATTTTAATCTCTCATTATATAGTCCATGCTTTCTCGGAGGATAAATCAAACTCAATGTTTTGTCGGCCAAGAGTGTATAGCTTCTTAGATTATTTAAGAGCAATTAGTAAGAGTATGGATTTTTTTTTGCACAAAACTATTTTTCCATATTTTCAATGTTCTCTTTTATGATAGACTGAAATTGACCTTCCAATAAAGTCAGAACTTGAGGAAGGTTTGCAGTGTTACCAGAAACACAGTAGTCAACTACCACCACTGACATTTCCCTTGATTAAAGAAGAGTTGTATGATCCGGTGAGTATTTTGAGAAATATTTGAAAGAATTTTGTTATGATATTATAAATGTATGAGAAACATTTAAAAAAATAAAACATTCCTAATGCCTTGAGGAAATAAGGTACAGTTATTAGTGAGTCGAGATTGAGAGACTTTTTGGTTGAAAACAACGTATTGGGATAATACATGATTCTAAAACTATATCGCTAAAACAAAACTGATGAGCACACTTTGCTTAGACTCAAGTTAGCAATCTTACCTTGACATATTACACTATGTGCCTATCTTATAAAAGGCATAGGTTCAGTACAGAGGGCAAATAATTCAACACTATTAATTACTAATGAAGCGCTCAGCATTAGATTCACAATTCAAGATTGTTTGATTCTTATTACAACCACAACCAAACTTTGTTGCTTAAACCAAAATATGTGATGATATTATTTAATCTATTTACTGAATTTTGAGCATATATATGTTTTTAGCTTTAGTTCAACTTAGATTATTTTAATCTCTCATTATATAGTCCATGCTTTCTCGGAGGATAAATCAAACTCAATGTTTTGTCGGCCAAGAGTGTATAGCTTCTTAGATTATTTAAGAGCAATTAGTAAGAGTATGGATTTTTTTTTGCACAAAACTATTTTTCCATATTTTCAATGTTCTCTTTTATGATAGACTGAAATTGACCTTCCAATAAAGTCAGAACTTGAGGAAGGTTTGCAGTGTTACCAGAAACACAGTAGTCAACTACCACCACTGACATTTCCCTTGATTAAAGAAGAGTTGTATGATCCGGTGAGTATTTTGAGAAATATTTGAAAGAATTTTGTTATGATATTATAAATGTATGAGAAACATTTAAAAAAATAAAACATTCCTAATGCCTTGAGGAAATAAGGTACAGTTATTAGTGAGTCGAGATTGAGAGACTTTTTGGTTGAAAACAACGTATTGGGATAATACATGATTCTAAAACTATATCGCTAAAACAAAACTGATGAGCACACTTTGCTTAGACTCAAGTTAGCAATCTTACCTTGACATATTACACTATGTGCCTATCTTATAACTTTTGATGCTTCAAACCAAAATATGTGATATTATAATTTAATCTATTTATTGAATTTTGAGCATATATATGTTTTTAGCTGTAGTTCAACTTAGATTATTTTAATCCATCATTATATAGGCCAAGCTTAAATCATTCTTAACATATTTATTGTATTTTTTTGGTTTTGTCTTGAAAATTTACGTGTGTTATAACCATAAAATATATCCTATTTGATATATTACTCACAGAGAGCAGGGCGGTCTAGTGAGTTTTATTTTGTTGAGAAGAATGTATTTGTTCTAGGTTTTGTTTTTTCATCTTTAAATGATTGTTGTAAGAGAATAAATACTTTTGAGATACATAAAAAATGTTTATAGACCAAAAGTTTATGGTTCCAGGACACGTTTTATAGGATTTGTTTGATAAAAGAAACATCAATTTATTACAATGCATATTTAAGTGTCTGTTACATTGGCCGAACGAAATAAAACCTTATTGGGCACGAAGTGAAACAAAGAAAAACCAGCTTAGTAAATGCGTGTGTTGCATATCTTAATGAAAAGGTTTTTTTTTTAGCAAATACAAGAAATACATTTGAGTCTTCAGAGTAAATGCATGTGCTGCATAAGCCATCCGAAGAAAAGCTTGTTTATCAAGTTGAATATATAAAAGGAATACTATTTTTGGATTTAGTGGAATCGTTTAAAAATGGCCGAAAAACTTGATGTTCAAATGTAAATAAATTTGATGGTTCAAACTATCATCAATGGAAATTCCAATTGAAGTGTGCACTAAAAACAAAAGGACTGTTGGAAATTGCAAAAGGACGAGAAGCAAAACCCGAGGCTGATGGTCCTGTAAAAGTTACATGGATAAAGTGCGATGCAACGGCCATGTTCATCCTAACGTCTCTCGTGACATAATGTTTGCAACAAATTATGTGAGCAGATACACGTCAAGATATGGGATTCCTCATTGGAACGCCGTCAAGCGAATTCTTTGTTGCTTGAAAAAGCAACCCCAGGACTGGGTATTTAATATAGGTGAGATTCGAGTTCATCCGTTCCCATAGGATATTCAGACTAAAATTTTGCAAACAAATTTGATTCGCTGCGTTCCACAACCGTCTACGTTTTTGTGATGTCATGAGGTCCTAAAGCTTGGAGTAGCAAGACCCAGAGGACAGTGTTTGTCTACCACTGAGGCTGAGTATATTGCAGCGTCATGTGCAAGCAAGTAGGCTGCATGGCTTCGTCAACTTCTGACAGACTTTGGTGAAACACTCAATGAAGCCATGAAGCTGCTCATAGATAATCAAGGAGCCATTTGCTAGTGAAGAATCCAGTTTTTCACAAGAGAACAAAACATGTGGACATAAAGTATCATTATATATGAGAAAAACTAGATGTCGGTTCTATTGCTGTTGAATTTATACCCAGACACAGCCTTTTGGCTGACATTTTCCCAAAGTCAATTGCGCGTGACCATTTGAATAGTTTAAAGTTCAAGTTGGGTATGAATTAAATGCCCTTTTAAAAAAAATTTAAAGATAGATTTAAAAAAAAAAGAAGGAATAAGGAGCTCAGTTAGAGGGAGTATTAAGTTTCTGTTTTTGTCTTAGAAAAATGTATGGTCCTTAGATATCCTATTTGTTATATTACTCACATAGGGCAGGACAGTCGATTGAATCTTATTTAGTTAAGAAGAATATCTTTGGTCTATATTTTGTTTTTTCACATTTGAATTATTGTTATAAGACAAACACTTATGAGATATATAAAATGCTTTTATTCCAAAGGTTTTATCAGCCAGGAATGTTTACATTTTTAGATTATTTAAGAGTCATTAGTAAGAGTATATATGTTTTTTGCACAAAACTATTTCTCCATATTAATGCTAAATTTTTTTTTAGACTGAAATTGACCTTCCATTAAAGTCAGAATTTGATGAAGGCTTGCAGAGCTACCAACAACAAAGAAGTCAACTACCACTACTGCCATTTCCTCCAATTAAAGAAGATTTGGATTATTCGGTGAATAGATTTAAAAATATTTGAAAGAATTTTGTTAAGATATAAAAAAAGTTTGGGAAAGATTTCAATCACAAAATATTCCTCATGCCTTTGGGAAATAATTTACAGTAATGAGTAAGTCGAGATCGAGATATGTTCATGATTGAAAACAACATATAAGGATAATAGATGATTCTAAAACCATATCACCCGCCTCAGTAGCGTAGTTAGCTAACGCGCTAGTCGTGTTGAGCTCGACTGCCGAGGACGGGGAGATCGAGGTTCAAATCTCGGTCGGGTGAACTGTGGGTGGTTTTTCCTAAAGCGTTTTCCACTCTCCCTCCACGCAATTGCGTGTTCACTTCCTCTAAATTCAACCTTCCCAATTCCTAATCCATTAGCGTAATTAGTACTTAAGCATATAACCAGAACGGGTAGTAAGACGCGGTGCTAAATATTATTATTACTATTATTAAAACCACATCACTAAAACAAAACTGATGGTTCCACTACGTTTATAATTGGCTAGCTGTCTTACCTTGATAAATTACACTATAGACCTATCATATAAACTATACCATAGTGGAATAGTGCAGTGTATGCTTGCTACCTTACATGGCAGACAAAGAGTTAAACCCTACACTTAAATGATAATTCACGGGTATGTACAAATTGTGAAATGGTGTCTACGGAGAGTGCTAGGCCCCACTGGCCTACACTTGTTGGTAATAACCTCTACAGAACAAAGATAAAGTTTAAATATTTTTTAATCTAAAATCAATGTTCCAGCTTAAATTAATTAAAAAAACAACTCACATGTAGAATTAACATTTCTTACAATATTTTTCATTTTGTGCTCATATCTATATCTCAGTATAGTAATTGTAAAACCATCCTTCTAGTAAGAAGCCTAGGCTTTTATCAAAACTTAGACTTTTTGTCAATAAATGTTTTCATCTCAATTAGACTAGAGTTTAGGGTTTCCACTGACCTGGAAAGTCAGGGAATGTCAGGGAAATGAAAATTGACATAGAAAGTCAGGAAAATGCATTTATGGTCAGGGAAAGTTTTTTAGTGTATTCCATTAAATTGCAGATTATTTTCTTCACGGTGTCTTCAATAAGAAAGCAATTATTTTGAGGTAAGATGGTATACTATGTACTGTAACTTTTTATTTTTGAAACCTGATTTGGTTGTGGCTACAGCGAGTTTAAAAATGTAATTTGCTTAGAATGAGCTTTAATTGTAGTTGATAACATAAGCACATTTGTACACACCTCTAATTTGCCTCATACCAAACTGACTGAAAGTGTCATAAGCACAAAGACAACAAATTTCTCAAATGTAAACTCTCTTTTTTTTAAGACTGGCTGGAGAATGTAAACCATTCCTACAAAAATTTCAGTCTGCAAGGCCCCTTAATTCCTTACTTGTACAGTGATCTCCATGTCCTTTTAAGAAGTCTTATGAGCCATGGTTGTTAAATCTGATGACTGTGGTAGTAAACTTGTTGCTCTGGATCTTAATTGTTGTGAAAATCTACTTCAGTTAAACACATTAACCTTAGGTTCAGTACATTGTAACACCTAAAGAATGTAAAGGCATCTGAGAAAGGCATTCCTGCATTCAGAATGGAATTTCAGAAAGTTGTGATAACAACTGTTAAAAAATTGCAAGCCATGGATAATATAGTACTATGTTTATTGATTATTTTATAATACAAATCAATAAAAAAAAATAGTCAAAAGGTGTGTGATGGTATGTCTCACTTCATTCATACCCGGTACTTTTCCTTGTTTCATCCTCTTTAATACACCCTCCAACTCTTTCCATGTGGGACCTCTTTCTTCCTCTTCTGCTATTTCTTCCTGCTTCTTTGTTTCATTCTCATCCCTCTCCTCTTCCCAGTTGAACATCTCAAAATTTTCATCAATAGTTCCTTTTTTCCTCTCCTGCCTTCAACGGAACGGTCTTCCTTCTTAATCCATCATTATAACTTCTTGTCTTTTCTCTCTCCTCCTGTTTCTCAATTGGCCATATGACATCTTATTTTATTCTACGTTCCGTTCCAGCATTTCTGTTTATTTTTGCATCCAATCCTTCCTGGCTTCCCATACAACACTCTTCACTCTTTTCTTCTTTTCCCTATGTTCTTCCTCATCTTCCTCATTCCTATTCTTAAAACTCCCTCTGAATGCTTTATTCTTCTCTTCCACCGCTTCTTTCACCCTATTGTCCAACCACAGTGTCTCGTTCCGTGTCCTCTTATTTCTTGTCCTCCCACATACCTGCTCTGCAGCTCCCACCAAACTATTCTTAAACCTTTCCCATTCAACCTCTACACTTTGCATTTCATCCTTGGGTATCAAGTTTCTTCGGTCCCGGCACAGATTTATCTGATTGCCAAACCACTTCCTTCACCTCTGACAAGACGTGTATTAATCACAACTTGTGAATGTGAGGAATGCCAGGCCTCCACCGTGGTTCGGATCCCACGTTAAACTGTAGGTCCTCCATTTTCATCTCACAATCACCCTACCATTACACATTAGCGTAAGTGCGTACAACTCGAACGGGTAGTAAGATGTGATGCTAATAATAATAATAATATTAAGTTTCTTGCCTTTCTGAGGTACAGCTCTCTTTCCTTTTAATTTTTTTTAGATTCCACACTCTTATTCTTCTTTCTTGTCTTACTACGTTTCTTCTACATTCCCATCCCTTTGTGTCTGCCACCAACCACTAAGTGCACACGTGGAATTACTCTGATGTTTACAGTCTGCCTTTTCATTTCTTGTTCCACGAGAAAGTAACCTTCGCCGACTTTTTCTCTCCATCCCAACTGTATTTAGTGATCTTATAGTTTTCTCTTTCCTTCTTATACCAGATGTTTTCCACTTTAGTTTTTTGTTGTTGCACATAACTCCAATAGCCTTCTACCCTCCTTGTTCCTCTCACCCAATCTTGTTTTCCTAAATACCTCCTAAAACCCTCCTCTCTTTTTTCCTACTTTAGCACTAAGATCCCACATTACTAACTGGCATTCATTTCCCATATGCCTTTCTAGGTCTTCCTCAAACTTCTTTCTCTCTTCCGTTGAGCACCCCACTTGTGGAGCAAACAATTGTATCACCTCGACCTTTTTATCCTCTGTAATTTGTCATCTTCATTCATCCTTACTACTTTCACCTTTAGCTCTTCTCTCACTACGAAGCCTACGCCATTCCTCCTCCCTTCATCATTTCCCATCCATTCCTTACTTCCCTCATACCGCTCCCTCTCCGCTTGGTCTCACACAGGTTCATGACATCTACTCTTCTTTCCTCCATCAAGTCTAAAATATCTTTCACCCTACCAGTCAGTGTTTCAATGTTTAAAGTCACTATTTGTAGCTGTTTGTCAACAATTTTTCCAATCTGTCATTTTACTTTGTTTTCTCGAGTACTTTTGTTTGTTTCGGCCACCGGCTTACTAATCCTGTTGTGTCCTATACCTGAGTAGCGGAGCTGCCACTTATAGATCGTCAGGTAGACGTTCTCTGGGTGGTAATCTTCCTTAACCGAGGCTATGGGTGCAGATGATGACTTAGCTCATCATCGCCAACCCTCTCAATCCCAGCCCACTCAGCTGGGAAACAACTGGCCAGACCTTGTTCCAAGCTCTTGGTTTTGGCCCTGACCTGTCTCTCTTCCGCATCCTACCTGGTTTCCGCTGGGGTTCAACCCAAACTCCTCCAGGTTACTCAGATCCCCGCATACACCACTAGGTGGTGAGATCAGGATTGTATAGGAGAGGTTATGTGGAACCCACTAGGTAGACTTAATGTTTTGCAAATCACTACCCCGTTATTACCCTTAAATATCCTTTTGAATGTTTAAACTCTGATTTTACTGTAAGCTTATTTTTATGATTAATTTGATTTACTTATTTGAATATACTGATTTGTTGTTTTTGAGATCTTAGTTTAAATGTAAAGTACATAAAATTGTAAAGAGCCATTTTATTGATGAACAAATTGAGTTCATATAAACTTAATTAATTGTGTAGAATTTTTAAGATTACTTAATTTTTACAATCTTATTTTACTTTGAACTAATTTTGAATTTTCACTCTAAATATTACTTATGTAAAAAAAATTCACAAATTTTAACTCATTTACAGTATTTAGACATATTTAGATATATTCTTCAGTTATTCGGTTATTTTGTATTTATTGTGTATAAATTACTCTTTTTCTGACTAGTTTTCCAATTACTAGAACTTTTTTTTTAATGATTTGATAAATTATTTTACTTTTAAATTATTTATTTTTTCCTATTAAGTTTTCTTTTTTCTTTACTTGTTTGATGATGAATCTATGATAGGCTAGTAAGATTTAATTTTTTTAGACATGTTAGCTTTTTTACAATACGGCTGATTGATCTAGCACCTTATAAAAAGTCTGAAATTTTGGACATACCTTTTGTGGTCAAATTTTTCCATGACTTTAGGGCTTGTGGTTTCTAGCTGTATAATAAAAACCTTTTCTAATTTATATCGAAATGTTTTTAGTAAAGAAACTCAGCCTTTTTTTAAAAAAATACAAAAGGCTGATTTTACAACTATCCTACAAAATGTATATTAAAATTATTGTTCCCATATCAAAAACTAGAGGTGATCCATAAACCACATAACGCTATTTAGAGGAGGATAGAAGTGAGGTCAAATGTCTACATGGTTAGTTTAGGGTAAGTTCATTACAGTGTTACTTAACATACTTAAATTGGAATTTTGAAAAATTATTATTGTTCATGAATCTTAACAATTTAGTTTTAGCAGAAACTTAAAATCAAAAGTTAATTGGATTATAACTAAAACAAATCTACTTTTTTATAGGCTAGAACTACCTCAATTTTTTTTTTTAATATTGCAGCGTCTTACTATCTGCTCTGTTTAAATACATATATGATAATTACACTTACTAGAGATGAGGATGGCATAATTTTAGGGGTAATAAACAAGCATATGCGTTAAAATAGTGAGAAAACTATTAGAAGAAAAAAATCCACACTCAATAGACCCACCGTAATTTGAACCCTGATAATTCCATCATCTAACACTAGTGTGATGCCTTAGAGTTAAACTATTCAGTCACTAAATCAAGTAAATACCTCTGTCAAATCATATATTGTGCTAATCTATTATAAGAATAACTACACTTTTCAGATTCCTTGTACTTGGCATCATTGTTATTGAGTTTATTCAAACGATTAAATAATAAATACAAGTATTTTCTCGTCAGTGTTATATATAAGCTCCAAGTAAATAGAGCATTGCCAAATGAGAAACTGCACAAATTGAAACATATTTTCTCATTATCATTGACATAAATTGTTTGGGGGTGTCGAGCTTTGAGACCAAATCAAGTGTAATCAATTATTTATATCTAATACTCACTTGCTGATTACTTTCATTGCTTGTGAATAGGTAAAACAATTATCGACACAACATTTTAATCATACTGGTTTATGTTTTATAAAATAAACATCTCATAATTTTTTTATTTCATACAAGACACCCTCCGTTTCTCGGAAGTGGGCTACATTTCAACCCTTTGTCAGGTGTCCAGGGGAACTCTAAAAAAATTCCAAAACGTTCTCCATTTTAACATAATAAAATAGATTAGATGTTTTTTGGTGTTATTTTCTCATAAAGTAATATGGTTAACAATAAAACACATGACGTGACAAGTACATTTTGAACGTTTATTTTGTAATGTCTTGCAATTTTCTTGAATGTCCTACATTACAGGAATCCTTGTCCTTTTTGGACCAAAGGCATCTCGTCACCATAATTTTATGGTAATATCGGTATTTTAAGATATGATTTTTATTTCCTTTAGACTGAACTTGACCTTCTGATAAAGTCTGAAAGAGTTTGTAAAGTAGATGAACAACTTTACCAGTCTCAAGAAAGAGGATCAGTGTCGGAGACATTACCTCCGATTAAAGATGAAGTAAATGTGAGTAGCTTTTGAAAATATGAAACTATAACTGAATATTATTTTAAAATAGTTTGTTGTAGGAAGATTAAATGTTTATTCTAATTTTCTGAAAATAAATACAACTATGGTAAACTGTGTTGGAAAGCTGAACACTTATGATCACCCAATTTTCTAATATTTGGATTCAAATGTGGGATTCAAAGGTAAAATGAATATTCAGATCCAAGAAAAAGTGGATTTGACCCATCTCTAAAACACACACACACCCACACCTATCGGTTTACAAACGATCTATGTTCCTGAACGTTTGTTATGTTTTTCATGCATTAATGAGTTTTTATGATATGTAAAGCATTTTTTTCCGTGTGTTCCCAGGGTTGCTAGTATTCGTTTCAGATATCTTTGGGACTGGAAGCGTAAGGGTTGGAGAAGCTTCCCTTTTTCAGCCCATAAGTGAACCAATGTTTGATTGTCTCAAGTAATCTAATCAATTCAAGCTATGATCCTATTTGTTAACTCAGAGCCAAGGAAAGGAAAATATTCTCATGCCTTTCACTTTCAAAACCAAAGTTTATTTATTTAAATATTACGTTTATGTTCACCATATGTTTGGAATTTTATTTTATAAGGAATTCCACATATTGGCGATTTAAAATGAATTTTGTATGAAATGTAACATTCGTTATAGAGTCATGTTTTTTATGTAATTACATATTTTTATCCTACCATTTAGAAAAGGGAAATGTTGGCGAATTAGATAGTTTATGACAGTATTTTCTTTTTTCATTTTACATATTTTACCGTATTCAACATATTTTGAAGTTATTACATAAAGTTACATATTTTGTGTGTTTATTTACTGAGGTATTATTTTTATGTCTTTCTTGAGAAAAATACTTTAAAATGTTGAGTCACTAATTTTCATGCAACTTTTACTTTCATAAAGAAATGTATTCATTGAAGGGATGGCAGTGAGAAAAGTCCAAGTCAGATATGCTGGCTTGTCAGAGAAGATTACAGTGCCGTAACATAACAGGGTGTCTACTGAGTTAGGGAAACAAAAATTAGTGACTTTTTGGTGACTTTTTTTAACAAAAAAATTCCTTCAGTAATCGGCCGAACATTATAAAGGCATAATGCACTTACACACAACATTAAACTTTAACTAGATGATGAATGTTAACCTTGTCCTTGGTATCACGGTAAAAACAATCGGGCAACTTGCGGCTAGTGCAAGGCATCATGGGTAGTGGGTGGCTCAACATTCGACGCGTTCACGTTGTTACAATGCATGAGAAATTCAAACAAAAATATTTTCGTGGATTTATGGCCAAAATATTGAAAATTCGTGAATTTTCAGGGAATTTTGTGACTATTTTTTTTTTTGCAATTAGTAACTTTTTCGGGACTTACTTGATTCAGTAAACACCCTGCATAACTTTGTGTCAAACGTTTCTCATGCTGTTAAGGGGAGATAATGTGGCGTTGCCATAAAGTGGTCTCAGCGGTACATCTTGCGTGGCTTATCACTTTGTAAACACAAATCTACAAGTTGTAAAAACAATAGTTCTTGGATCTGATCATCTCATTTTCCCGTTGTTCATTGGTCAGGAGAATAAATTAATATAGAACAGCCATAAAACATAACATCAGCTGTCAGATAATTTTCCCACAATTCCATGTGAGAAATATTCCCACAGTTTGCGTGCCTTCCCCAACATTTCTTTCGACCACAGCCTCATACTTTTAGTTAGTTCACAAATTATTAGCTAATAGACAACAAGTGATAGCCGATAGTTTAATTGTTTTGGAAGAGTGGCCTTCAGAAACTTTCAACCATGAAATCAAATTTTGTTTCACTAATGTTTGTGTGCATTATTAACATGACCACGTATGTGGTTTAGTGGTCAGAGCTCATGGCTACAGATCCCGAGGTGCTGGGTTCGATTCCCAACACTTCCAAAGTTTCTGTAAAGCAGCGGGTCTGGAACGGTGTCAACTCATACTCGTGAGGACAAATGTGAAGCTACTTGAATGAAAAAGTAGCTGCTCTGGTCTAGAAAACTGAGATTTTACAGCTGGATGATTCATTGTGTTGAGCACATGACACACACTTTCAGCAGAAGTTGACAGTATCTCCACCAATAGACGGTGGCCGCTTATTCAGTATGGTTTGATTGTGGGCTGACGCCATTGAGTTTTTTTATATTATTATAAACGTAAAAAAAGAAACTTTATTCAATATTAAATATTTTCACAATATTACATATTTTAACTGATGTTGTTAAATATGTATGTACATATTTTGTAGTTTAATAGCACATAAAAATCCGGGCTCTGTTTATAACACAGTTTTGAAGATCAGACAACTGTAAACCAAGACTCCATTTATTATGCCCCATTTATTTTGACAGGTAGCATTTGTTTCACGAAGGATGAAGCATTGCCGTAGTAAACAAGTGCCTGGTTAGCTTGTCATCCTTTAAGTGTAATATGAATGTATACATCACATATATATATATTCGGATTCGACCCAACCCTAATATATATGGAATGGGTCGAATCCGAATCCAAAATTTTCTTTTGAATCTCGAATCTAAATTCAAATCCTCAAATCTTCAAAAACACATTTTTTTAATAAAAGTCAAAAAATCAAAAAATACTCTTTTTTTTTAAACAAACAAATGGTCATAAATAAAATGGTAGAGTTAAAACGGGTATTGTTTGACTATAAGAAGTGACTGTTAAATAAAGAAATCTATTTAGTGTTTTAGTTCAATATTCACTCAAGCCTAGTTAGCCGATTTCGAAACTATTTTAACAATTGTATTACTTAATTTACCATTCAATTGAAACTAATTTGCCTACAGTGAGTAAATATATAAACATATTTTTTATATATCTAACTATAAAATCACCTATTAATTCTTGTAATATTTAGTAAGATTTAATTGGTCCACAAAGTTCTACAAAGTTATCCTTCAACCAGAGGCCAAACATTTAAAATGCTTGATTAGTATTTCAAATACATTTAACTTGCATTTGGCATGGTTTGCATTTGTTTGGAAAATGTTAAAGCTGTCCCACACTTCACTAGACATCTTGAATATGAGGAACTACATGAATTATATATTTAATGACAGAATAACACACTATGAGTTAAAATGACATGTTAGTTTCTAAAAGGTATAATAATTCCACACCAAAACATAGAATAAACGTCTAAAGGTTAAACCAACAACCCGTTCAAATCAAAGGTAACTATGAACTGTAGTAGTCTTTTCACTCTTTAGTTTTCACTGAAGAGTTAATGTCAAGGCCCGTCTATACATAAAACAGGTAGCTTTTTATTTAAGTTTTTAAAATTTAATTCTGTGGTCTGTTAAGGTTTATCTAAACTGTCTTAAACAAGCCTGTTAATTTTCTTAGGTAGCCTAATGGCGGGTGCAAATACTAATCGAAGAAAGTGAAAATATTTTTTAAAGGAAATTGGCATAGTAAACAAAACTTTTTTTTTAGAAGGCTTGGTCTTTCGTACAACTGAAAATTCCTATTATGTTTATTCATCTGTCTTTTTCATAACATTTCAATAACAAAGAAGACACCTAAGAGAAAATTAGTATACAGTTGTTTTGTTTTTTTATCTAACTGAAGCAAAATTTTCGTGTTTTCCCAATTTCACTAGTTTATTTAATTATTCCTTCTACCAATTGCATGGAGTTTTAGTCAAGGCCTTCATATTTGGATTCATATATGTACATATCCATTGTCTTGAAGAATGTTTATTTTATCTTAATAATATACTTGTTTATAAAACAAAAACCTATTTTTGTTGCAGGAAATACAAAATGGATCAGTATCAGAGATTTATAGTGGAAAAAATATGCTTTCAAAAGAAAAGGATATCAATACTAAATATAAATCAAAAGAATATTTAAAAATTAAAACAAATTATAAAAAACAAAGTCTTGATAGCAATATTTTAGAAGATCATTTTGCCTTTAAGTATTTGAAAAGTCGAGCTAAACATAAGGGTTGTAAAAAACAATCTCTAGGTAGAACCCGTGCTAAATGTAAAGAAGAAGGTTGTAAAAAATATGCTAAAATAGGAAGATTATGTCTGAAACACGGCGGAACTTGTGCTAAATGTAAAGAAGAAGGTTGTACTAAATATCCTAAAAGAGGAGGTTTCTGTATTAGTCATGGAGGAACCTACGCTAAATGTAAAGAAGAAAGTTGTTCAAAATATGATCTAAGAAGAGGTTTCTTAATTAGTCACAGAAGAACCTATGCTAAATGTAAAGAACCAAGCTGTTCAAAATATGCTCAACGAAGAGGGTTCTGTATTAAACACGGTGGAACCCATGCTAAATGTAAGGAAGCAAGTTGTACTAAATATCCTAAAAGAGGAGGTTTCTGTGTAAGTCATGGAGGAAGCTATGCTAAATGTAAAGAAGAAAGTTGTACTAACCATCCTAGAAGTGGAGGTTTCTGTATTAGTCATGGTGGAACCCGTACTAAATGTAAAAAAGAAAGTTGTACTAAAGATCCTAAAAGAGGAGGTTTCTGTTTTAGTCATGGAGGAACCTCCACTAAATGTAAAGAAGAAAGTTGTACTAAATATGCTCTAAGAAGAGGTTTCTGTATCAAACACAGTAGAACTCATTTTAAATGTAAAGAAGAAAGTTGTGCAAAATATCCTAAGAGAGGAGGTTTCTGTTTTAAACATGGAGGAAGCTATGTTAAATGTAAAGAAGAAACTTGTACTAAATATGCACATATAAGAGGTTTCTGTATTAAACACAGTGGAACCCGAGCTAAATGTAAAGAAGAAAGTTGTACTAACTATCCTAAACCTGGAGGTTTCTGTATTAGTCATGGAGGAACGTTTGCTAAATGTAAAGAAAGAAGTTGTACAAAATATGCTCAAAGAGGAGGGCTCTGTATTAAACACGGTGGAATTCGAGGTAAATGTAAAGAAGAAGGTTGTACTAACTATCCTAAAAGAGGAGGTTTCTGTATTAGTCATGGAGGAACCTATGCTAAATGTAAAGAAGAAACTTGTACTAAATATGCTCTAAGAAGAGGTTTCTGTATTAGTCACGGTGGAACCCATGCTAAATGTAAAGAAGAAAGTTGTACTAGATATCCTAAAACAGGAGGTTTCTGTATTAGTCACAGTGGAACCCATGCTAAATGTGAAGAAGAAAGTTGTACTAGATATCCTAAAACAGGAGGTTTCTGTATTAGTCACAGTGGAACCCATGCTAAATGTAAAGTGCAAAGTTGTACTAAATATCCTAAAATAGGAGGTTTCTGTATTAGACATGGAGGAAGACAACCTAACTGTAATGAGGGAATTGTATCAAATTTGCTCAACGAAGAGGGTTCTGTATTAAACATGGTGTAACCCATGTAAAATTTAAATAACGAAGTTTTACTAAATATGCTAAAGGAGGAGGTTTTTTATTTTTTGTAAAGCTTGGAGGTACCCAGGCTAGGACCATATATCTTAAATGTCTCATTAAAACATCGTTACTTAACTTTTTATGAAGTTTAGTCATTCGTTAAGCTTGGTGTTGCGTTTTATAATACTATTTTTATGTGCTCGTCAGGGTACGAATGGGTTTCTAGTTCCTATTGTTAAAGGTAAATGTTCGCATTCATGGGCTAAATTGAATTTCAAATGAGTAAGTATGATGAAATAATACCCCTCCAAAAACCTGTTCCCCTCATAATACACTGAAATACATCTGCACTGGCTCACAATCCCCCAGTCCTGAGTTAATTTCATCTGTTGTCAAATCTATGCCGCTCCTCAGGTCAAAGAACGCAGTGAGATAGTAAAAATGTTTGAGCCATTTTAATGGTCCTAAACATTAAGTGGTCTCACTATGTCATTTTTAACAGAAAGCTATTAACATACAAGTTATCCTCTTCAGTATCCGAATGTTCAAAGGCTTTACTCTCGTGTTAGGCCGCCCTCTTAATGACGGGTAGCTCGAGGCTCAGATACAGGTTGAGTCTATTGAGGGTGGTTTTTGAAACATGGTGTACTACTCGCCTTACATGCATATGCAGATAGATTACGTATTCCTCATTCTCACCCCATTAGAGTAATCATCCTATATGCTTATAAAATGAACAGGTAACAGACGCGGTGATAAAAAAAAATCATATATGAAAATTTAACCATGATTATTTTTAAATCTAATTTATTACATGGTTGATAGTGGCTTATAATTAGACAAGAGTGAGAACTGACTAAGTAAAGAATCATTAATTAGCATACTTGTTACCGGCATTGGGGATCAATCTCACTTGGTCTGGATTCCTGGCAATTGAAAGGTTGGGGTTCAAATCCCGGATCTGCGGATAAAATTTCCTAAACATTGTCTCTTTCTCTCTCGCAGATTTGGATGTATTTTCACTCAATTCTAGTATACTCATTTCTACCGCAATAGTGCATTTTCACTCAATTCTAGTATACTCATTTCTACCGCAATAGTGCATTTATATGTGGATAGCCTAGACCGAATAATCATATTCATTGAACTGTAATATCAGCCTTAACAAACGGCTACTCGGATCCTTTAAGCTTTATTTAAATATGTATAATTAAGTTTTAAGCTACCTTATTTCATTATGGTTATCAAACATTAAATATAATATGGCTTTTGAAAGCAATAGTCTATAGAAGTTGAGAGCCAACATTTAATCTATTGTAATATTATAGAAATACTTCCTACAAGCCTATAACCTAAATTATAGTTTGAATGTAAAACTACAACACCAAGTTTGTAATTCAAACCAATGTAATAAAGTTTTAAGCTATCAATTTTCATTATAGTTATCGAACTTTCATTATAATATTGTTTCTGAAACAAATGTATAAGCTAATAACATATTTTAAATATATTGTATTCTTGGCAGAATGTAAACAACATGTGCGATAGCTACATATTTTAATATATTAAAGATTTTATTTGTGTTTGTATTACTTTTAAAACTGACTTTGTGTGTCCTTTAATTTATTAAGCTAATTTAGTAAAGTTTAAGTAAAATTATATTTAAAAAATATGTAAAATTAGTTTACATAACAAGATTTAAATTATACACTAATTAAATACATTTAGTTATGTTTAGGCATTATAGTCACATGTATTATCATGTATTTGGCAAACACTTAACCACTCTAAATTTTAGGCATTTCAGCACAGATAAAGTTAGGAATAGGGGGAGGGGGTGGTAGGGCGGGTGACGAGGCTAGTTGATGGTAATTCTTGTTTTTCTTTAGTAGAAAGGATTTGTGGCGTTTTAATAGTGTTCTTTTAGTTTTTGTTTTACATAACCGTTAACGACTTATTAGTCATTGTGATTCTATATAATTATACATCAAAGAATCCCAAAAGTCAGGAGGGTAATTTCACCATTTCAAGATGATTTAGAAGGAAAAGGTAAAATAAAATATATTTTCATATAATTTACTTAATCAATGGCACACCCAGCCATTTACTTTGGGGGAGGGGTTGCACAGCCCCCTAATACCTGAAGGCCGAGAATATTTATGAATATTAAATACTATTAGAAATTATTTGGAGTAGTTTTATAGTAATTAAGAGATTTAAATAATGCAAATGGTATCGAAGCAATTATTTGTGGTGTGTTTTCAATTGTTAATTTTGTGTATCAGGCTTAAGTCAGAAGCCTGGTTTTAAAATGTAGTCTATACATTAGACACATCTTCAATACTAAATATTTTAGTTATACTTCATATTATATAAATTTCTATTAAATATATTTGTGGTATCGGTCAAATACCCTGTTTGCCTCTCTCTCCCTTGGGTGTAAATATCTTAGCAACAAACTAATGACGTAGCGATAGAGTATTAATAGTCCGAGATAATCTCTCTTGTGTTAGTCTAAATAGCTTCTGGAGCATAAATTCTCGGGTTGGAAGAATTTGTTTGTTCCCAAGCAGCATTGTGTGAGATAAGTTAGGCTTTAAGAACTAGTTATAATTGCAACATGAGTTGGACAATCCATCTGATTCCCTCTCACCAAGATCTGATGGATGCTTGATCCATGTACCACTTCATTTTACTCTTATTATGAGTTTTTGCTTTGAGTATTGCTAACTGTGTGCTTTTAATTACACTAGGATAATTGAATAGAATCTGTCTCTCTTATGCATTCAGAAATGTGCCCATACCACTCTTAGACCCGACATTAATATTTACATAAATTTCTAACCATGTAGATATCATTACAATTTGAGGACCCACCTTTGTGATCTAGTGGTCAGAGGTTCTGGCTACGGACGCAGAGGTCCGGGGTTTGATTCCCGGAGCTTCCAGATTTTCTGAGAAGTATTTCCAGATTATCTGTAAAGCAGTGGGTCTGGAACGGGTTAGACTCAGCCTGGTGTGGATAAATAAGGGGCTACTCAAATAAAGTAGTAGTGGCTCCGGTATAGAAAGCCGTGTTTATTGGCTGGAGGCGTCGTTGTGCTGATCATTTACATCCTCTAACTGCAAGAGTTGGCACTAATTCACCAAACAATTTGGTAGCCACTCGGTAGGTATAACCTTGATGTGGGTGGATTTACTTTTATTCTATTTTGAGTTGATGGTAATTATCGTTATGGATAAATAAAAAAAGATAGTATGAAAGTAGGAAGGGCCTCAAAATTACCTGAGATAGCATACGGTTACGGGGAAATAATAATGTTCAAGAACTACTGTTCTATAGGCACACATCTTCAACTATTTCCCTTGAAATAATCCCTTGACATTCTTGGATAACCGTCGTTGAGGGTCCTCGGGCCCCCAAATCCACCCTGCAACTTTTAGAGTACAGCATACCTATTAATTTTCTTAGAATAGGCCATTGCTTTTATTCAGCAGAAACACGTTTTTGCACAAGAACATTGAAAGAAACTGTTAAATCTTTCCCCTAGAACTCAAGCAGACGATAAACTTTAAAGTCACGATTCAGTTTGTTGCTAGGGGTGTCTTTCTTGTTCATTCAGTATAATATAGATACCGCTGCTTTTTAGTCACTATTAATGCAGGAAAAAAAGTAAACAACACTAAACAAGTTGGCAGCACTGATATATATTAGCTGGTGAGGTTTAGTGCCATTTCTGTCAATATTGTGAGTGCTATGTTTATGTGTTTTATTGCTAAGAAAGTATTTCCTTCATTAAATAATTAGTAATACACTTAGATGGCCTTAAAACTATTTAATTAAATCATAAGGTCATGTTTAGCTACATTATGCAGGAACAAAAAATCCAAAGTTGTTCAAAAAATATTAACTATGCATTCCTCTTAACCTAACTTTTTTTTAGCAAACATACTCCTGGGGTTAATATGGACAAGTAGGGGTCACTGTGGACTCATTCATACCAGCCCCAAAAGTGTTATTTAAACATTTTAGGCTAATGTTCCTCTTTTTTCCTTCGTGATTTTTTTAACATGGTTCACACCACCAAAAAACCGATCGTTCTAATATATCTGAAGAAGCTATCAACAAAGCTTTAAAATAAATTACTGTTGATAACAAATCAATAAGGTCTACTGCATTAAAGTATGGGAGGAGGGGGTTAGTGTGGAAAAATAATAAAAAAGTAGTAAAAGATCTACCTAAGGTTATAAGAAAATATTGAAATAAATACAATTTCAAGATCATTTATTTATCTTTAATATGCAACGATGCATAATTAAATCTTATAGCTTACAAATGAAACAATCTCCACATTATAACACATGTCCTCGCTAGCTCCATGGTGGGGGTTAGAGTGGACTTGATGACATACCACATGGGGTTAGAGTGGACATTGTCACCCTCCCTCCCCACGATTGTATCTTAAATGTGTGGGCCGGGGGATCTGTCAGGATATCCTTGGCCAAAGATAAGGGGGGATGATATGACTACTTGTGTGGGTTCGTGATTGACGTTAGACTTGGCTTGTAGATGGTTTATTAGTACTACTATATCTATTAAAGATGTGATGTTAAAAGTGAAGTTGGAACGAAGAAATTAGAGAATATAAAGAAGCGAGTGACAAAACGAAGTGTTATGAGGTTTATCGAATGGCCTGTCTGACTGCTAGGCGGTCCCTGCACGGTCGTCGAATCTGGTTCCCTGGACTCGAGCGGCAGCCGCGACTGGTACTTGATGAACCCACGACTTAGCCCACGTGACTCCGTGATCCTAGATTATGGTCTTCTCTAGTCGGCCCCGAGGGGCTCTAAAACCTCCCATTTTAACCGGGCCGCTGGCCTGGTTTCTAGCTAAAGAATGCTGACACCCCCTTTTGGGTCAGCCCCTTAGTTTATTTGTTTATCGAATCATCAAAACAACCTCATAACATTCGCTATGTCATTCTCCACACACAATATGCAATGTTTACACAAACATGCCTTCCAATTGAGGCCGTGTGTCTATAACATATTAAATAGATCATTATTTGTTAAAATTAATAATTAAATCAGTATCACTTATTTTAATTCCTGTACAGTGTTTCTACACAATTATACAAAATAAAACTGTAAAATATTAGACTTATAAAAAAAATCAAATCTGAACTTTTTTTCCTCATTCAGCCAATAATCCTAATGAACATGCTAAAGTCTACCTGAAATGTCATGACCTGCAACCATGGATAGATGGAGGAGGCAATTTGGTAACAATATCTTTCCTATCCACTGAAGATATGTCATCCCCTTTGGGATAAACAGACTGTGCCCTTTTATGATAGATGGAGACAATTTGCCAACAATATCTTTTCTATCCACTGAAGATATTTCATCAATGATGGGATAAACAAATTTATTGCCTCTTCTTCTCAAAAATTTTATATCAAAATCACTGTTCCAACATTTCGCATTAACATGGCCCACATAATAAACTACATTCAATTTTTTGTGTAAATTTCACCAAAAGATAAATCATTTATGTCTATTTTGTCATTTAGATCCAGCGGTGTGGGTTCAGGAAATTCAGATTCACTTCAACTCAAGGAAATGTCTTCCAGTCCAGATTCAAAATCTGAATTAGAGCCACTGTCAGAATCTTCTTCAGTAGGGTTTCGATTAAAATCCAAGTTTTGTTTTGTCAAATTGATTTTTTTCCCTTTCTTGAGGTTTCTGTTTATTAAGTTTTTCCTTCTGTTTCTCTTGCAATCTCTTCTTCTTTGGAGTATCACTGTAGATCATAAACTTGCCCCTTTCTCTGATTCCCTTTGGGTTTTTTTCTCATACCAACCTTGGTCAGAGGCCACACAACTTCGGGAGTGATTGGGGTCTCAGCAACAGATAGATACTTTAGGCAACACAGTTTCTGGTACACTGTGTGTGATAGTTCCTGAAAAACATGGCATGGTCAATGTTGTCTGTTCTTCATTGGGGTAAGGTCGGTCACAAACTTAACTTCCCAAAAAGTCATCTTTTTTAAAACCAAGTGGTTAACTGAACAAGTGCCTGTATTTGCAAAAGCTGGAATGTTTTTTTAGGGAGAAGGAGTGCACATAAGCTTGAGTCGCAAGTTCTGGATTGCTATATATAATAATAAACTTTCCGGGATTTTATAGCATCCAACCACTACCTTGCACTCTCAGTGGTGCCTTAAAAGGACCATAGATACTCAAATCTAGTGGCTGCAAATGGTAAGAATAGTGTGGGGGAATGAGCATTACACTTCGCATAAATGACACGGCTGATGTGATTGTCCGTTAATAAAAGAAGATAAACATCAGGAGAGCTCTGAGGGTGCTGTTGATTTATATCAGTACATGAATGAACACTTCACCTGATATCATCTAAATTTAAAATGCGTTCTGGCAAGAAATTATACAGTCTCAAATAGTTGTCAAATAATTCTTTCAAATTGATCTCACCGAAAGCAGTCGCCCTAGCCAAACTAGTATTTTCTGGATTTCGTAGAATTACTGAATCCAGTCCATTCCAGCAATTATTTTTTTTCAACTGGGTGGACATTATTTCTGAAGTTTTATAGCATATTGAAAAGCTAGATTTCTTGCTTGCTGCTTTTCTTGCCTGATTTAAATTTAGTATAGGTTTGTCTATGCCTTGTACAGAAACCTCTTCTTAAGGCATATTTAGTACAACTTCTTTCTCTACATTTAGCTTGGCTTCCTCCATGACTAATACAGAAACCTCCTCTTTTAGGATATTTGGTATAACTTTCTTCTTTACATTTAACTCTGGTTCCACCATGTTTAATACAGAACCCTCCTCGTTGACCATATTTAGTACAACTATCTTCTTTACATAAATGTTTAATCGGGTACCCTCCATGCGTAGGACAGAAACACCCTCGTTGAGTTTATTTAGTACAACTTGCTTCTTTACATTTAACATGGATTCCTCCAATAGATTGCTTTTTACAACCTTTAGGTTTAGCTTGAATATTCAAATACTTAAAGGTAAAGTGATCTTTTAAAATTTATTTATCAAGAGATTGTTTATTTATATTTTGTTCTTATTTTTAAATACTATTTTGTTTTGATATCCCCTTCTTTTACTATGTGTCACTAAGAGTGGCTTCTTTTGTTCAATCTTACACGCTCCTACACAGGGATGGCTGCGATATAGCCTACATAAAAAACATCTATTTATATCAATGTTTTAGTATTCAATTTATCGATAATTATATCATATGAATGAAAATAAATTGAACTATTTTTTTCACTAGTTCTACTAAGCATTAACCAAGTCAATTTTTTTCCTCTTTTCAATAAAATAATATTTTCAACATTAAAAATAAAATATTAAAAAGTGAAAGGCTACGAAGAATATTATTGCAGAAAAGCAGCCATATAAATGCGGGCATTAGATTTTGCTCATACCAATGTGGTTTAATCAATGAGAAACAACAGATATATCAATATAATTTAATTGATATAACATAGCTTTCGATATATATAAAGATAAATACAATCAACATATTAGAAAAAAAAAATTTCATCCCTACTCTTACGTTCAAATACATCTGATTTGTTTCTAAAGCCTCGGTTAAGTCTGGTATCTTACACAGTAAAACTTACAATGAGTTCAGGGCCCGGAATATTTTGTCGTGGTTCAGAGCTATTTTTATCGAGAAAAATGCTAGTAAAGAGTGGTAAACCATAGAAATACCCATTAAACTTATGAATTAGAATTAGGTGTGACATTCTAATATCTGGCAGCCGTTTGATCAGGAGGGTGCTAGATTTCACAGCTTTTACTTAAACTTTTTGAGAGGAAGGATTTACAAATAACATTCAACATTAGACCATATTTTAAGTACCCTTTAAAAAAATTTAATTGCGCATTAAACATCAAGCAATTAATGTATACATCACCTTTAGACTTGGTGAAAAGTGAAAATTAATTTATAATATTTTAACAAACCAGATCCACTTGAAACTTTCCACTATCAATATAAATAAATATACTTGTTCAAAAATTAAAAAAATTACACAACACATATCAGTCTTCATTTTGTTAAACTTGCAAGATCATGACCGTAAAATTATATTTTAAAATGAGGTTACAACTTATATTTATCACAAATAAACAAAACACAACTTTGAATCATTTGTTTCTCTCATGAACAACAACTCTTGAGGAATATTAACTCGACATCAAGTGCGTTATTTGGATTCCGCTGCTGAAGTCCACAGCCGTCCCTTCTTTCATCTGGAAAAAACAAAACAAATGAACACACATGAATATCAGTTTCACAAGAAGTTAGTTTTCACACAGTCTAAAGCTTGATTCACACGTTTATCAAAAACACAGAAGAATCTGCTTTGAGTGTCGCAGCAAATCAGAGACCGGGAGAAATGCATTGCAACACAAACTAGGATTAGTTGATTACCGATGATTTTATTTTCTGGTGGACAAACAGGTCTTTAAGATAAATATCAATATTGATATTATCAAATTATTGTGTCGTGAAAACAAAAAAATAAAAGCAGTTATTTCAAATCATTTTATAACAGTAGATACCGCTGTCTGCTTGCATCTCACTGTGTAGGTGCATGTGTACTGATCGAGTCGGTTGGTTTAGGCACACTTTCAAGTTAAGACTGTACGCTTTAAATATTTTGACCAGTTAAGTTTCATGTTTTCGAAGCTTTGGACACTCATAATATAGGTCTATAGTTCAAGTTACTTACCGCTCTGTAGTCCAAAAACATTTCTTTGAAGGCGATGAAGTCTGAGAATGTAAACAGCATTTCAAACACCTCTCCTTCAAGTCCATCCCTTCGATCCCTGGAAATAACAACGGTTCACAGTCATTCCTGGAATGACACGATGACATAGTTATACTTCCAGTATATGAGGTATACACACCTTGGAGCAGACGAAGAATAAAACCGTCGATTGCATCAGTATTCGAACCAGTTTCTCTTAGATGTGATCAAGCAACATATTTGGAGATCAACCAAAACTACTTCAAGGTCGCAGGAAGTGGGACCTGTATACCTTAATATTGTCACTACAAGTACTTACTGTGGATTCACACATTTACCAAAAAACAAGCGCAAAGCAGAAACGTCACGTAACGAGCTCTAAAGCAATCCTTAGATTTCCGCCCATTGGTGCGAGCTGTTATGCCAAAGTTCAACTAATCTCTACTTTGTCCTCTCGGCCTGAGATTCAGCATTCAAATTCAAATCTCAAATCTGTGTGTAAATGCATTTTAAAGCATATGTGCTGTGGAGCTAAAAGCGAGCCGAATTCTTCGTTGGCTTTTGTGAGGAGATTTGAAATAATCCACTAATAAATTGTGTGTATCGATGTATTGAATTGTACCATGACACAGCATTGTAACTTGGAAAACATCCATTGGGAGAATGATCTTAAATATATGTCTATCTACTAGAAAATGAAATATGTTGATAATCAGCTTTTTAAAGTTATCATTGTAATGCCTCATGAATCAACATAGAGCGTGTGAATTGCTGCGCCACTAAGGCAGCTTTCTATTTTCTGCGAACATGTGAATCAAGCTTTAATGTGCACTTTTTGAACCAATCTATTATATCAGCATGATTTACAAACTACCCCCACCCCCTCCGGTTGTCAAATGGTATAAAGCAAGGGTGTAGTGGAGCCGGAGCGGCACTCTGGCACTGGTTTTGGGGTTGGGGCAGCGCTCTGGCTTATTATCCACATAAAATCATTTTCTCTTAAAATTGGACTTACTTTGTCTTTAAATATGGATGCTTGGAACATGTATTTTCAATTAATAGTAAATGAAAGTTAAAAAAAAATTAATTATAGTTACACTAGATATATCACCCTTTGAACCATAATGAAACACAAGACACGAGCAAGCGAGAAACCCCCCAACCCTCCCCCCCTCACAAATGATCTCCGGTACTGCTACACCCCTGGTCCAACCTGTGAGCTGCTTGCGAGCAACCCCCTCTTCCCCCTGAGTTTGTTCTGTGTGGCCCGCCAGCTTGAATTGAAATACTTCCAATTGCATAAATAAACAAACTATAGATTCTTGGAGCTTACATATAAATGTTCGATATTATGACTTTTCCAATATTGTAAGTATAACGTTACTTTTCTCTATTGTGTGTATTAACTGTTAAAAATAAATAAATATTCACTCATGTTTTATTTTTTTAGCACCATGTCTTACTATCTGTTCAGTTTACATGCATACGTTTCTATTATTTTTGGACATTAGCTCCTATTAAAATCATGTATGGCCCCCCCCGGACACAATTTCCCAAGAAGTTATGCGGCCCTCGGCCAGGGAATATTTAGACATGTCTAGGCAAAGGGATCACTCTCTCGATAGACTGTACTGTCAATGACGGGAAGATCTAGGTTCGAATTCCACTCAAATGTAATGAGAGTGTTTTTTCCTAACTGGTTTTCCACTCTCCCTTCAGATAAATGTGGATGTACTTCCTCTAAATTTAACAGTCCTCATCCTTAAAATATTACGATAACTCATACATGAGTGGTGCTAAAGAATTATTACAAACAAACTTAACTCCAGAATAGACACAACACCAAGTCCTCATACAGTTAGGTCATCTATTTGAAAGAGAAAGAGCTAATTTCACCAATGACATTTTTTTCCCCCAGCCATGTCAGGAATCGAATCTGTGACCCTTAGTTCAGTCAAGAGATGTGTTTATGACCGAGCTAAAAAGTTGGAGAGTAGAAAATAAAATATTAGGAATATAAACAAGATGATAGGTCTAATTTCAGTCACTCAGTAGAACACTCATCCATCGGGTATCAACAAGAATACACTTCCATGTGAGATGAGTATAGCAGAGCCAGAGTATGATTGGTCAAATGGGGAACAAGTTGAGGAAAACATATCACAGGTACAGTTTTAACAAGCTTTGCTTACCCTGGTCAAATGGGGTAAGAGTGGAGGATAACATACCACAGGTGTGGCTAATGAGTTGGGCTCAGAGAACACACCTGGACCCTTGGTCCAAGTAACGTTTATTTTCGTGTCTTATTGGGGCTACTAATGACCTGTGGACAGCATGAAAATGTCTCTCTGGAAGGCAGCTGACCTATGGATCGCACTCTAAAAACTCGATTTTGACCACAATACACAGATTTTTTGTTGTTGCTATTTTTCCATCGCTGTGGGCTTTGTTACAAGTTGATTGCGGCCGAAAAGTTAATCAGTTCAACGGGGACTCTAAATGTTATTAGACTAGTGCAGAGCTTGCCAAACCTTTTAGAACTGCGACTCATTTCTAAGAAAGACAAACTTTCGCAACCCTCCTTGCTTTTGGACATGAGGAAAAGGGGGGAGGTGGGTTATTTATATTACCTAAAAAAAATACTATTTAATGTAATTCTACAAAACAAAATTGATCTATTTCTCATAGCAAAGCATTCAATTTTTACTATTGGTTCCTGTTGACAACACTGATGTACATCAATGCAAGTTATTTTCAAGCACAAAGAGTTTGACAATACATTTTGTTTCGAAATAGGGTTTTATTCCCATAATTGCATTATTTTTTATACTTTTTTCATCATGTTCTCTTTCATTTTTTCATTATTTTCCAAGCTCAAATATAATTACAAAATTTTAATATTTCAAAAACTTTTCGTGACCCACCCAAGAGTGGCTCTCAACCCAAAGTTTAGGAAACATTCTACTAAAGTTGACAACCAAACGTCGGCAGGCTACAAGGAGTCATGAATCATCATCATCATCATCAATTGTTTCCAACCTGTGGCCGGGTCAATTTAGTAAAGCGTCTCTATCTTCCTCTTTTCTTCCACCACTCTTCTCCTCTCACTGGCACAATTGCTGTTTTCTGTTCCTCCCATCTCTTTCTTAGTCTCCCTAGCAAAAAGACTGTAAGGTAGTAATGAATCCCCAAGTTAAAGTAATTCACGCAACTTACTCGAGCAATCTTATAAATCTTTCCATGGAGAAACCTGCCATCTTTGTCTTCAGAGATGTTTCTATATGTTTTTCAATCACTTCAATCTGTAAAATATTCACACACACATAAAACACGTTTTTAACCATCCATTGTTCTATAAAAGTTAAATAGACAGAGATGAGATACCTAACAAAAACAGGTCACACTGACAATTCAACTAAACTACTTACATATTCTTTGAAGATGTCCATATAACTCAGCTTGTTTTCATCTTTGTCTTCAAATTCCTGCCAGTACTTTTCCATAAATTCTTTTTGGAGCTTTAGAAAGTCTTCATCTGAAGAAAAAAGTTTTTTTTTAAATAAGTCATTTTTAAGATTAGCTAGGATGCCAATATTCTAGAGTACAAATATATATCTAATCACGACATTCCCTTACAGCAGGGCTATTCAATCATTTATCCAAGCGGGACACTCCAAAAAATCATAATATTTGGTGGGCCAGACATTTAATTCAATCCGGCAGCAATTTGAAACATTATATTGTCCTTTTGTGGTTTAAAAGGGAGGTAGGGAGGAGTGAAATGTAATTTGATATTATAGATAAAATTGATATATTTCAGTGAAATTAAGAAAATGTAAAAGTCAGAATTGAACTAGGCTTAGTAAATATGAAAAATTATATCATGTCAAAATGATTTAAACATAAATAATCATTATTAAAATATAAACCATTAATGGGAAAACTTACAATAAGACTAATTACAAGCAAAGCACTCCGCTATTACTATAAATAATGCACGAACAATAAGCCAGGAAAATATCAACTGGCAAGACTTCGGCTGCTGTTGCGTGGAGGGGAGAAGAGGTGTGAGTCACTCTCAGCCACCCTGTTGCCCAGCCACCTGCATTGTTTAAGGTCAAAAGCAAGAATATGTCATATAGCTCAACCATTATGTGGTGGCGCTTGGAGGGAGAGATACCAGATCTAAAGTGGGGGGGAGGGGGGGGCGCACGCCGCTGGAGGGTAAGCTCGTAATCCCTTGTTAACACNGCTCGCACTCTCTTGTAAACACACGATGTTGTTGGCGCCAAGGACAGAGTAATACTGGGCTTGCAGCTTCCCCTACCACTGATAAGAGAGTGAAGATCTCTCTGGCCGTTCAAGGTCAGGCGCCTCTACACACCATCTGAACCATTCGACGCATCTCCGGTGACACAGTAGTTGTATTTTCAATCCGCCGACCAATCTGGGGAGCTTGGCGGGCCGCCAATTGAATAGCCCTGCCTTACAGGGTGGGCAAGAAACTGTGCATACACCTCAAAAAACAATTCCATACTTAATCCATCCTCACTAACTTTCTTCACATTTCCCTATCCTTGCTTACTCCCTTCGCTTCAACAACATCCATACACCAAGTCATGCATGTTCTTTTATTATTAAGACTCTTAATGTTTATCTTTTTCACACATTTGTCTGCAACATTTAGCCACGTCTTACATGGCCTACTCCTTCCTTTTGATCCACACACTCTACCTTCATATATCTACTTCATAATTTTATTCTATAGTATGTTTGAAATATATAGAAACATAAGTTTTAGAAAGCTGAGTTTAATTCAAACCAAACAAAAAATTGGGATTCATTTTCACAAACAAAATATTCCAGCTTAAAAACCCTAGGTCTCAATTACTAAGTTTAGCAAGAGCTAATTTACCCATTAGAACATCTTCCACAAGTCCGATGACAGAATCAAATAACAGCTCCTCTTCAGAGATGTCCAGTATTTCAGATCCTTCGCCCTCACCTAATGTCAGGCTACTCAATCTTCCTAGGGGATCTGTCAAATCAAAATCTTCAACTCAATGATCGTGACACATCTCAAGGGGAGGGGGAATACAAGGCAGTGTACACACTTCCTAGACCAATAGTAGCTCAGTGTGGCATCCTCTCTGAAAAGTGATCCTGGTATTGATATGTTGGTAAAGGTTCTGAGGTTGGCATACCAAGCGTCAGCTAAGATGAGTTTAGATGTCATGTTGGATCAACCCTTCTAGCATTTTTAATTTAATCATTTATTTTAAAGGCTTTCCTAGTTTTTCTAATCCAATACAATATGTTTTAATAAAAGATGAACAAAACTGTCACCAATTTGTGACATTAAATAAAATAGCCAAACAACTTTTTTTTATATAGAATTTTGCTCACTAGATTGCAAGACAGCAGAAACCCTGCTTGCTTTAGTAGAGCCTAAATGTTTCAATCAATGAACACACCAAGATTCGAACCAAAGTCTCTTAGATGTGGAGGCAATGTGGATAAACATATGTGGACCTCGGCTAAGACCCTCGAAACCAGAGTCGTGGAGTCGGAGCTGGAAGCAGTTGTGAGTGAAGTACAAGTCTGTGAAAATGTATTGACTCCAACTTCAGCCTCAAAAATAAAACTTAAAATATTATAACAATGATAAATGCATCATTTAAATTTTATACTTTTTTATTCTTTCAGACAAATATTTGTAATTTTGATTTACAAATTTATTCAAATATAAATTCACAATGCCAAATAGGCTTCCCATGAAGTGATCTGTGCCTGATATTTGAGCATTTTACCGCAGTAAATTGTTATTACTAATTAATAGGTCCTATACATTAGCAATTTATGAAGGAGTCGGACAGTAGAAAAATAGAAGTCGAAGGCTTGGTGTATCGACACCACAACCCTGGTTTAAACTAGGCCTTTTTAAAATTTCTAAGAAGTTCTATCCTGTGCAGGTGAGTGCTTGTTAAACAGCTATGAACTGTTTTTATGGATTCATTTTCAAATTCGATTCAAATTTTCATTTTGGTTGGAGGAATAGACTACCAATGGTAGTCTTAGAGGAAGAGTTAGAAGGGGCCATGCTAATGGATATGAAATCCATGAAACATCTCGTTTAGGCAAATTTTTTGTTTTTAAAAACTTGAAAATCACAAAATTTATACTAGCATTAACACTCACATAAATTATGTAATAAAAAAAATCAACCCTATTTTATTACATATTCTTACACATATTGAATTATTATGGAGGACAAAACCCAAGAACTGTACCGTTTTTGCCAATTTTTTTTTCACTTAAAAAAATCAGAAAATTACAAACATTATACTGTATTAGCAATGAAATTCACAAATATGCGAGGAATCCAATAATATAACATTCAAGATTATTAAAAAACCTTTGTCATAACGAACAATTCAAAACCAAACTCGCCTAAGTTACAGAGGAACAAATATTTAAAATATCAGTAAAATTGCATGGTCAAACCTTTTAGTTTATTATAGAGAAGAGGGCGCGGCAACAGGTCGACCGCAATCAAATGGTCAATCTCGAAGCAAGTTTCAGTCAATCGCATAAGAAAACTACATTGTTACGAAAAGACAAGCTTACCTTTCATAGTTTCATTATGGTAAAGCTTATAAGATAGGGTCATAGTGTAATCAGTCAAGGTATGACTGCTACCTTGATTGGTTCCACTGTGGCACATTTTTTAAGATCAGGTAATTGTGTAATCAGTCAAGGTATGACTGCTGCTACCTTTCAGGGTGAATGGAGTGTACATTCTATTTATTTTATGTAATTTCTATAAAGGTAAGGACATAGGCTAAGTAATGAAGTAACTATTGAGTTTAATGAATAAATATAACATGTATAGAAAAAAAGAAGAGTTAAAAATGGAATGGAGAAACGAAGGGTGATAAATGTAAAAGTTGATCGGGGCGCCAAAATGGTTGTCGCCCCTGTTATAGAGCTTATTAATGTGCAATAATCTTCTGGAGCAACAGATGGATTTCTTGTTGGTGGTTAACTACTCTTTAGTTTATCTAATCAAAAACACTCTTGCATATCATCTAACGATTTAACATTTAGCAAACATATACAAGGCTTCATTAGAACTAAATTTAAACCGTGGTAAGATCCAAACGTAAACATACATTGGAAGTTAAATATAAACTAAAGTAATACATACCGTATTTTAAATCTAAATAATGTATAAATATATTATTAGGTACTTATCCAACCTGACTTATCCTATCCTTCCTGATGGTAGCTACTCAACTAACTTGACCTAATATTGCTAGCATTCAATTCATTTATAAATCATAATATCAATTAATATTTACAAAATAAACGATTTGACTTGTCGTAGTACAGGGTGGAGCACAGGAACAGGCGATTATGAATCATTCATTTTAAGGCCATAGCATAAGTTGGCAGGACTGTAATGATGTCATTATGTTCCTCAGTCAATGCCGTTTAGTTACCATGGAGCATTGGTCAGATGTGCATTGAGTGTTTGCAGTAAAATAATTTTACAAAAACAATGATTGTTATGAAGGTGCGTGACGAGAATTTCGACATCACTTTCAACTTTGGCGTCATGGTCCGGCTCCGTCATCTCACGCTGTGAAGACATGGGTTTCAGACTTTGAAACAAAATGTTCAGTATTGAGAAAGAAGCATCCAGTGCCAAGAAATAATATTTGAACGCCAGAAATTGTCAAAGCAGTCAGAGCTTCGTTCCTGAGGAGTCCACAGCGAAATACAGTGTCGTTAGGTTTGTCTTGCCGCAATTTAGGCAGAATATTATTCTCAGATTTAAAGTTATATCCGTACAAGATTCACCGATTCAGGTAGTCCAGGAATTAAAAGCCTGTTATTTCAATAGAAGAGTTGTTTTTGCTGAATAATTTTTAGCAAAATTGTAACAAAAACGAAAATTTCCTGGAAAATCTTTGGATGTCTGACTAAGCCCACTTTCATTTAAATGGATATGTTAACAAACAGAATTTTTTGGAAGTGGGACTGCTGAGAATCCTCGCCTTTTATACCAGCGACCTTTACACAGTAAAAAAGTGACAGTGTGGTGTGTCGTGTCATCGAAAGGAATTATCGGCCATATTTAGGATGACAATGACCAAACTGTGACTATAACTTCAGAACGGTACATCAACATGGTTAAACGTTTCTTAGAAATGAACTAGAGAACTATCCAATGGAAGAGTCCACATGGATTCCGCAGTACGGAGCTACAGCTCATACTGCAAGAATCTCAATCGCCGCTTTACGAAAGTTTTTGGAAATCACCTCATGACAAGGAACGGCGATATAATTTGACCTGCGAGATCACCAGATCTTTCGGTGTGTTATTTCTTTTTATGGGGACTTTTAAAATTAAGGGTGTTTGCTCATCGTCCTCAATGTATTAATGAACTGAAGGCTAGGATTCGTGAAGAGATTGAAGCAATCTCCATTGAGACGTTGCAGAGAGTTACGACTAACTTGCATTCACGAATACAGGAATGCATAAGAAGGGAAGGTGGCCATCTCAAGGATGTTATCTTTAATAAACGACTTTTATGGTAAGTAAGTGATAAATGGCATAGTTGTAGCATTTACATACCCATGTTTGTAGGGAAATTGAAATTATTTAAAGTTTTATTACACAGTTATTAAAATCACCTGTACCCACGCGTCAACTTGTATAAAGGTGGCGACCGACTTGTAACAAAACAGTGTAATGTAACACGAGGATTGTAATGTAACACACTAGTCAGTGAGGTGTAGCAAGCAACGAGCGGAGCCGCTCGCTGTTCGATGGAAACGTGCTCCACTCGACTGTCGGTTTCTCAACGAATCCCTTTGAGTGTTACATTACAAGTCAGTGCCGGTTCACCTGTGTTTGCGCCGAGCACACTGATCCAATCGTCAAAGTGAATAATGGAGGAAAGAGTTTAGTGCTAGTACCATTTTGCAGCAAGTGTCTGAATAAAAATAGGGTGGAACCAAGAAAACACTTTATTTTTTACTGAACAATATCGGAAGAAAACTATTTTGTGGGATCCTCAACATCAACAACATTATAATACATTTAAAAAAACGTTGCACTCGCAACTTGTAGGTCTGACATTTTAGCTAGAAATGAGAGAAAAACTGAGCGCTGTCAAGACAAGCATTTGAAGTGAGCATTTGTTGTGCCCAATCAGGAACTTGAGCCGAGCTTTGTAATGTAATGCTCGTATCAAGCACTACACGGACACTACATTACAAAGCTCAGCTCAAGTAATGGATCATGGATTCAACCGGGTGTCAGTGTAGTATGTTTATATCTGGACTTAGATTTTTTTGAGTTGTCTAAATGTTGTAAAAATAAAATTATTTCATATAAATATATTCATAGTCTTATTCGATTCACAGTTTCCTTGTGAATATAATGATAGTGATCTTTTTTTTATGATTTGCTATCTTAAGTAAAATGCAACATATTATATGATTATGTGGTTAGGCAGCATTCCCAAATAAATTAACAAATATGGTTCATCTTGATTAAATAACAATCCATTGTGATTTTATTTAATGCCAGAGCCCGGATCAATGGTAAGTTAATTGCTATTTATCATAAGTTAGTTGCTAAACCACAAAGTTAATGGACTTGAGAGGACCACACATATATCCACAACTTGACTTATTAAGCCCCGTCTAAGAAGTCCGTAAGCTCCACATTCGTATAATCCTTAAGTCCTTAGAAATGTAAATCATGTCTACACAGTCCGTATCCTTGATCAGGTGACCGTGCCAACCAATGAGAAAGTCTGAGGTTACGTCCAATTAAACTCTTCGAAAGCAAATTGTCTGGAGCAAGGCTCAAACAGACGTGCTCCGTGAAACAGAGGTTATAAAGAATACCAACCTAATGAAAGGTTTAACCTAACAAAGCCACTCTTTTTGAGAACTTGATATTTCTCATAAAACTATTTCTGAGATGCCTCGCTTCCTGGGTTTTTAAAATTTTCAGAAATAGCAACGTTCGTAAATCTCGCTACCATTGGACTTGTAAATTTCTATATTTTAATGGTTTATTCAATTGGGTTACAATATTTAAATAAAATTAAAAATAAATTAGCAATAGTGGACCTGTGTATAAATTTCACAACCATATAATATCTTAAAGTGAATGATGTAATTAGGTGAGAAGTAAAGTTGTTGTGAGCGGCAAGGGGGGGGGGGGGNCATACCCTAAATACGGCCCTGGATGGAGCTGTTTATTTTACAAAACACATATAACCATCTGAAGTTTTATAACTACAGTCGCTACTAAGGATAACTATTAATTTAAATAAGCGAGAATGGCAAGATATGTTAATCTAGTATTCAGAAAGTATAAACAAGAGATGTTTTTAAGTTGGTGTCCTACTTGATGCAAGTTTACATAGTGTGGTATTAAAACTAACCGTTACTTCCATTGGTATTTGACATTTCAAATTAATTCCATTTGATTCTTGATCTTAAGAACCTAGTTAGATTTTGTTATTATCTCCAACACATTAAATATGACAACTTATTTATTGTTTTGCCGGATTCTAATCTGATGTGGTAAAACTTAATTGTTTATATTGGCTTTGTAATTATATTAGGGAAATGTGTTTTATGATGTTTTATAGCCTGAAGTTTTAAAACTATCAATAAAGTAACATGAAGCAAAATATATCTATCTATTTAACATTTTTGAAGGTAAGAAGTTTGGTAAAAAATTGAGCATAAAGCCCAGTGATCTTTATATTATAGATATCAATGACTCTACTGGATGAACGCAAGCACACCCTATGCAGCGGACCAAATCGTGACGCTAAAGTTTGTCGTCAGCTTGCTAGCGAGGGGACAAATTCAACGGTTTATTTCAATGTTTTTGTTTCAAAACGTGTGTCTGGTGAATAAAAAGTTTTTTTTTAAATAGTGGAAGCATTATGCCCCACTTGACTGATGATACATTTACATTAAAGGACAAACAAGATAAACAATTCAATTTTAAAGGTAATGCATCAGCATCAGACTTGCTCAACATCAAGAATGGCATGATCTACAACAGGGCCACCTCAAGCATAATTTTGAGTCCGGACGAACTTTGATTTAAGCGCCCTCTCCTCTTTAACATCCTACAAACTTGAAAGAAACTCATAAGATGGGTGAATTTCTGTTCCTGCCCGTTGCTTTTTTTTTTATTAATAAATGTATTAATTTAATTTATGATTTAGAGAACAAAGCTATAGACGTATTATTAAATATCAAGGAAACTACAAATAACAGTTAAATTTATATTTTATCATTTTTTTTATTTCAATGTTGTGCCCTCCCAAGAAAAAAGTCACGAGCCATCACTGCTATTTAGATTAAGATTACCAATCGTTCCCAAGATAAGACTTTAGTTCCGGACTTATTTTGGCCTGGATTTGTTAAATAAACTAATATATCATTTAAAATGTAGATGAATACATTTATATTTTAATCAAGTCAGTTGATAAAAAAATTAAATGTATAACTTCGCGACAGTGCACATTATCACTGCAAGCAACGAATATTTAACACTCATTCTGCCTTAAAAAAAAGACACTTTTGTTCCCAAGTGTGCTTAGGCTAGATCACTAATGGCTGTCTTCTAAAATTCTATCAACAACATTTTAATTTAGATGCATGAACCTCGACTAATATATTTTGGGTCTAGCAAAGAGGGTAGGCCTTACTTTCTTCTATTAATGCTTTATCGCTACGATATTGGTATATTGCTATTTAATTAACGTTGTTTTCCGGGTGAATCCCTTATTGAAGTGTTTTAGAGACCTAATTTAGTAGTGTAGATAGATTAGGCCATTTTATATTAATAAAAGACAATCGATTTAAATAAGACTTTAACCAATACGTTTCATTATAAGCCTTTGTATGTTTTTGATGAATTGTGCACTTAATTCTATGCCCTATTTGCTACTCGTTATGCATGGGTTAAAACTCAGCCTAAGGCTCTATCTTTAGTCCTTGAATTTCGTGTTTACTCAATATTGTGTTTTTGCTCTTCTCCTTTATTCAAAATTATTTAAAGTTATCACAGACTACTGGGTTTAATTTCTAAGAACAATATTATAATTTAATATAATTTCATCCAAGATCATTATAATAAAATTAATATCTATCTATTTATAAACATATCTTAGAGTGATATTAACAAACATATCATTATTTACATTTCGGTGACTTTAAGCTCGAATCGAATTCAAATCCAGAAAATAAACCGCCAAATTGGTTGATTGTCTTGAGTCTTGAGAGATCAACTCGAATTCTAGAGGATGGTCTATCATTAAAATGTCCAGTGTATCTATAATAGTTTATCATTAATAATTATATTAATAGATTGTGAACAATCACATTGTTGATTAAGTTCTTGAAAATTACTAGAATAGATATGGCTCTTGAAATAATCACATTTGACAAATCTTTACAGAAAAGATTGATTGAATTTAAAGAGATTTTGAGTGGACGGGGCGAACGTTTGCCCTCTTCTCATGTTAAAAATGAGTGGCGTTACAATTTGGAGGAAACTATGGAATTGGCTGGATGGAACGCCTTGTGGAAAATATCCCGCCAAGAATGCCAAGAGCTTAGCATCTCCTTCCCAACGTTTGTAATGGTTACGGTATGTTTCAACTGTATTTTAAAGTTAGCACAATAATTTAACGCATACAAAAATATATTTAAAAAAATACAATTATTTTGTGACGGATCGTTAATAGCGAGGGCAAGACAGCCATGACAGAACCTTACTATTGAGCTGTCATCCATGTAAACTTAGGTCGTGAATGCCGGATAGTAGCTAAATAGGGCTGTATCCGAATAGTCAAGTACACTTAACTTGATGCAGACTTGATGACTTTACACTTAACACACACTTGAGATAGAAGAGTGCAACAGACAATTTGAACGGCAAAATATCTTTTTCACATCCTTGAGTCCGCAGTGCTGCTTCCTACCAATAATTTTAAAAACTATTTTAAACACCATTTATCAGCCCCAATTAGCATAGGCCACTTACAGTTTTGTGGTGACTTATTTTCACTGCACTTGACAAATTAGCCAAATTATCCAACACAATACAACTCTACAACAATACAAAGCAACCAGTATATTTAACGTACATTATCAAAGATCACATTACTCTACGAGCTCTCTTTCTAGCAGACAAAAAATTAAAGAATTGCCAATCTAACACCACATCGGTGGCGTGTCAAGGGTATCTTGCTGTAACCCTTGGACTCAAGGGTGTTTGAGGGGTGCATTAGCACACTTCGTGACTATTTGGTCGGATCTGCATTTGATCACGTGGTTGCTAATGTAACTGTCAAGGGTCGACAGCGCGTAAAGTAGACTATTCAGATACAGCCTTTATTTTCTCTCCCTCACTATCCACTTGACCACAAATATAAGCTGGGGTACGAATGTTTGTGGTTTGTCTTTAGAGAGTAAGTTTGATAATCATTGGAAGTTAATATATATTTTAATTATTTATTTCAGTTATTTAACATGCACTTTCTAAACCAACTGATTACCGTATATTGGCACATGAGATTTTCCATGCATGATAGCGAAAGGGCCTACCAATTTTACCGTGAAAGTTATTTTCGCATACCTTCTAGGATTCTTTTACATGCCACAATCAACATGGAACCAACAGCTTTACTTCTTCCCCCTCCTCACGAGGAAGTTGTGCTACAGGTTTGATTTTTATCGCTCAAGAAAAATCCGTCAACCCTGGGTTGAATTGAACCCATGTAAGCGCTTACCCCATTACTCGATTTATTTCACGCTGGGACTGGTCTCAAAACACATCATCTTGGATTGAAGTTTTTCATACTGGAACACTGCAGTGTCTCACCCAGTAACAGTGACAAGAGAGTGTAGTGACAGACAAGGTCACTGTGTCCCCGTGAGTCTCCGGTAGAAATACATTAGTTTCGATAGGAGTGTTCACACCAGTGACAATACTGTGTGTAGTTTTGACAGCTAGCAGAAAGCAGTTGGTTGTTTACTCAATATCAAGCACACATATTGTTCTGGCCATGATTTTAAATTTGACTAACACCAGAGATTTTACAAGTGATGCAGAAAGTTATCCTGTTATTTGGGATACCTCGGGTTATAGAACAAGTCGTTTACAAGCCGATTACATAGCAGAGGATGTGTATGTTTAAACATCTTGTCCACATTATTCTTTTATTTAGAAGCACTTTTAACAAATCCCCCTAATTCCTCATTGCTTGAGTCGATTTTAATTAATAACAAATATTACTAAAATACTAGCAAGTTTGTTGGCAATAAAGTGTCGAGACATAGAATGTTCCATTGTGAAAATACGCTAACTGTCTCTTCAAGCCTAACTTTCCCCGACAATAGTCCACAAGCCGCTACTGATTCTTTCTGGGGCTATTCAAATTTTAGGATAAATAAATTGATCCTTGTGAATCTAAGGCTCTACCTATTCGAGGTCTATACTTATGCGTCAATCGCCTTGCCATGTACCTTTGTCAGTTCAGGCCTATATCGGTAAAGATGTGGACAAATTATCAGCAAGGATGTTGATGTACTTTTACGCGTCCATATGTTTCAGGTCTCCAATGTGGACTTTATCAACTTCACTGGAGAAGTACACATTGTGGCAATTCAAGACAATATTGATCTTCCTGAAACGCACATCGTGCCTCTCTTGCACTTGTTTCCCACAGTGCAACAGGACAGTAACATGATAAACGTAGAAAACACTGCCAATTGTCTAGATCAGTTCAGGTGAATAGGACTTTATTTTAAAACTTGCTTTATTTTAGTGAAAAATTGTTATGTGCAGAGTAGCAGAATGGAGTACAATGATCTAGTTTTTAAAACTTTTTTATTTCACTTTTTTATTTAACTAAAACACTGTTTCCACGAGTTTAAAAGCTTGTTGATGGAAACCATACAAGAAAAAATTACTAAGGCAGGAGACAGACAATGAAGTTTAAAATAAACAATGTTTAAATCAATATTGAATAAAAAATGGCAGGTATAACATTAATTATAAACGTACATAATGTTGGATGTTACAACCAAAGAACAATAGTAATGGAGAACTACATAATATTTAATATAATATATAAGTTAGGCCTTTTATATAATGTATGTATTCAGGCCCTATTGAGCTTGCATGGAAAAATTCAGGCTTAAGACAAAATCATCAAATACATCAGGCAGTTTGATGCGAGTAAATATTTGTGTTGATAATTTTCCAAAAATGCTTTTTGAGCTGTTTGTTAAAGTGAAAACTGTACTTATTGAATTCACCTGCAAGGTGTGTCAGGGAATGTTGTGTCTCACGACAGGTCCATTCGTTTTGTCTGTGAACTTAAACCACCAATGCACCCTGTCCTCTGCCTCCTCCTTCAGCTCCCAGAGTTTTCTTCTTTCCTTCAGGTCATCCAATATTTGAATCCTTCTTCTTCCTAAGCTCCTCTTTCTCTCTACCTCTCCTATGACGTCGTGCGGAAGACAGTTCCTCCTAAGGATGTGTTTGATCCATTTTGTACCTAAAAACACATCCAAAATGGTTTTCTTCTCACCCACTCTTCTCAGGACTTGTTCATTTGTCCCCCTGTCTGTCCACCTGATCTTCTCACCCACTCTTCTTAGTACTTGTTCATTTGTCCCCCTGTCTGTCCACCTGATCTTCTCACCACTCTTCTTAGGACTTGTTCATTTGTCCCCCTGTCTGTCCACCTGATCTTCTCACCCACTCTTCTTAGGACTTGTTCATTTGTTCCCCTGTCTGTCCACCTGATCTTCTCACCCATTCTTCTTAGTACTTGTTCATTTGTCCCTCTGTCTGTCCACCTGATCTTCTCACCCATTTTTCTTAGGACTTGTTCATTTGTCCCTCTGTCTGTCCACCTGATCTTCTCACCCACTCTTCTTAGTACTTGTTCATTTGTCCCCCTGTCTGTCCACCTGATCTTCTCACCCACTCTTCTTAGGACTTGTTCATTTGTCCTCCTGTCTGTCCACCTGATCTTCTCACCCACTCTTCTTAGTACTTGTTCATTTGTCCCCCTGTCTGTCCACCTGGTCTTCTCTAGCTCCACATTTCAAAGCTCTCCAAGTATTTATTTTCTATCTTCCTAAGAGTCCTAGTTTCTGCTCCATATCGGTTTCTTCCTTGGCCATGGCATCCTCGACCTGATTTCCCTGGTGCAGTAGGCATCCTTTGTCAGATGATTCCCCAAGTACATACTTGAACCAACCCCTGTTTTTTGATTTTGATTTTCAGCAGCTCTTCATCTTTTTAAATCCCCAACACTTCAGTCTTCTCAATGTTGATCCTCATGCCATATCTTCTCCTTGTCTCCACCATCATAATAATACACCATATTTCACCGAAGATGCCGAATTATTAAAAATGTAATACTATCATTATATTCACAAGGTGATGGCAAATCCAAATATAACTTACTATAATTATATATATTTGAAATTTTTTATTTTTATGACTTTTTTGACAACTCAATCAAATTTAAATCCAAATGTAAACATATCAGCCGAACACGTCTTTAGATGTCTGGACAAATTGGAAAACCTGAAAAATAAAGGGAATTCAATAGTAATAAATTAGTGACAACCGCCTGTATATCATTTTCTAAGATGTGGAGGTGCCTAACAAGTGTAATAGGTAGTTTTCTTATAATTATATAAGTGACACCTTAGCTCTGTGGGTAACCTGTCTGTCTATCGAGTTGAGGGTCCCGGGTTCAATTCCCAGCATGGCGGAGATATTTATCATTGGTGAAATAAGGGTTTCTTCTTTCACAGTGAGGAATAAATGGCCGAGGGAAGCTGCATGTTGTGCCTGTTTTAGATTTAACTTAGTTTATTAGTCGTGTTCAGATATAGTTAGTCGGTTCGCACATTAAATACATATAATAAAATTGAAATTATAGGTTTTTTTACGAGCACGTGTGGATGCCGTGGGACGCAGACGATGACGAGAACGAAGACTGGATTTCCAATCATCTGGAAACAAGGATTGGGCTGTAAGACTTCATTAGAATTGAGATCATTAAATATGTATAGCACATTAATAATTTCGACTGCCATTCTAAGGCACACTACAATATGTAGAGAGGAAGAACTTTGATTTTTTATAAAAGTTGCTTTTTTTTTCTATTTTCAATTATTCATATGTATATATTTGTGAAGCAGATTTTTTGAGTTTGAATCAAAGCACATTAATAGGCAATTTTGTATGATGATCAAATCATATCCTAGCAGCTTCGTTTGCTGCATGGCCTAGAGACTAGACTGCTGATGATGGGGATATTGTGGTTCGATCCTGGTCGGTTGTGCTGATGTTTGTGGTTTTCCTGAATGGTCTTCCATTCTCCACGTAAATACGGGTACACTTTTAAATTCAACCTCCCTCGTTTCTAGCACATAGCATTAAATAGTACATAAGCGTACATAACCCAATTAGGTAGTAAGACGCGATGCTAAAACAAAACAAAAAAAATATCCGAGGTAAATATGCTAAAATCATGACGTCATATAAAAAGCGCTACACATGAAAAAATTACTAATATTATTATTATTATTAGCACCGCGTCTTACCACTCGTTCGGGTTATACGCACTTACGCTAATGTGCAATGGTAGGGTGATTGTGAGATGAAAATGGAGGACCTACAGTTTAACGTGGGATCCAAACCACGGTGGAGGCCTGGCATTCCTCACATTCACAAGTTGTGATTAATACACGTCTTGTCAGAGGTGAAGGAAGGGTTTGGTAATCGGATAAATCTGTGCCGGGACCGAGGATTGAACCCTGCACCCCCAGCACAGAAGTATGACACCTTACCCTTAGACTGCCAGGTACTAATAGTTTTGGATAGGGCTGTGGAACTGGTACGCCAGACTTTCAACTACAACTCTCTTTTTCCACTGTGGAGTCGGTATGCCAAGCTTTTTACTCCAACTCCTCTATTTTTTTACTGTGGAGTCGGTACGCCAAGCGTTCTACTCCAACTCCTCTATTTTTCTACTGTCCAACTCAGACTCCTTCATAAATGGATAATATATTTTAATTAGTAATAACAAATTTACTGCAGTCAAAGGAAAAATGATGCCAAACAGCTGTATTAAATTAAACATAGAAAATAGGATGGAAGGGCAACGCCTACACACTTACCAGGAAACTAAAGGCCTCAAAGTTCACAATTAAAACACAACAAAACACATAAGTCCCCTTCTTCAGTGGAAGAGAGTAAAACACTCTCTGTACTATGGCAGTATGGCTAGAGGTAGGTCATGGTCACTTAGAGTCTGTTATTGCTTGTTCAAACTTTTCTCTTTATTCTTGATGGATAGGTAGAATGTTGTATTTATATTAACATTATTGTTTCTATAGAAATGACTGAATGTTGTGTGTAGGTCTGCTTGGAAGAAAAGAAGGTTACCTAAGATTGAGACCAGGGGAGTGCCTGGATTTGGTAATATATCGGTAAACAAGTTCCCACCTACAAAGCTGGGAAGCACCGCAACCATTGGGGAGGGCTCGTATAGCTCTAGTACTGTAGCATGAGTCCAAATCTGAATTATATATTGGCCATGAAGTGCTACTGGTTTGTCAGGGTCGTTGGGGTCGGTATCAAAATGGTGACCATTCATTCGTTGTGTGGGTGTTCCTGTGGTGAGGCCGATGTATCCAGCAACGCAGTAGTTGCATTGTAGCTGGTGTGTTAGATTTTCTGGGGAGTCATAGTGGCCTTTCATGGGGTATTCCATTTGTGAGGGTCTGCTGTTGAATGAGGTAGAAGATTGATGAATTTTGCAGGTACTTCATCACGGTTTGTTGCAAGGGGCCTGATGTTTGTGGCTGGGTCGGGCAATTTAGGGTGAACCAGAACGTTGTGGAGATTAGGGGGGGCATTTGAATGTGATTCTTGGAGCACTGTTGAGAATTTGTGTGAGAGTTGACGAGGTTAAGATATTGTAGCCGATCTTTAGGATGAATCTGAGTTTAGTTCTGGTAGCTAGGCTATAAGGTATAGAGAGTTTTACATGAAGAGGATGGTTGCTCTGGAAATGGAGCTACTGTTGATGGTTGGTGGTTTTGGTGTGGACTGTGGTGTTGATGTTTCCCTCATGAAGGTTCCGTTACTGATTCAAGAATATGACATGGTGTTGTGAAAGGTTCCGGGTGAATCTGAGGGTGCTAAGGTTCACTTTAACCTGTTCAGGACATAATATTTTGACAGCCATATCATCCAATGTAATATTACAACGAACTTCATGAAGTTGACGGTTAAAAATCGTTGTGGCTTGGGCCTAAGTACATTTTGTACGCTGTCGAAAACAAGTTATGAACCTGGTAGTGTCTTTCTATTCTTCAACCCCCCCCCCAACACTGCGTCTTACTCACCATTAGGGTTGTACACATATGTACTAATTACTCCACTGTGTTAGGAAGGAGAAAGGTTTAATTTAGGAAGTGTATCTGCACTTGCGTGGAGGGAGAGTGGAAAAACTACTCTCAATACACCTGACTGGGATCAAACTCTGGTCTCCCTGTCATCGACAGTCTAGTATAGTCAGGAATAATACCTTAGCCCATGCGGCCAATGAAACGGGTTTAACTGAAGGTGTTACTTTCAATGTTCTTATTTAAGTTATCAAAATTAATATTGTCTAAGACACTTACTTTTACCATTTAAAAATTCTCCTCTTTAAAATTCAAGCATTATTAAAATATTTACAATTTGATTCATTCATCAAATTCAACATTTTTTTATTTTTAAATACTTATTCAAAAAAACCTAAATAAGATGTGGCACATTAGAATAATTCAAAATGCAGCTGGTCCTTAAATGGCACACTGGCCGTAAAAATTTCGCCATCCCTGGACAAAGTAATACATTTCTTGTGTTTCAATTAAATATTTATTTTCAACCCCAGCTCTCTGAAATGTCGACCCAATAAAACTAGAAGACCTGAGTTCCAATCCTGGTGGAACCAGATGTTTCACCCGTTTAGCAGGTGTAATTATCAGGAGTGAAACATTTATACATTTGTCTCAGAATTATTGACATAAAGAACGGGGCCGTGCCCCCCGAGATGGTGTCACATATCCGCTCGCTGATACAGGAGGGCAAGGCTCTTAAACAGAAGATAGACATTTGGCAGGAGCTGTTAGACGAGGAGGAAGATAGTCCCGGCGATATAGCAAACGAGGATCGAACCTGTCTCATCATGGAGTCCCATCTGCGACTGGATCAGATTACAGCAGAGCTGAAGATATTGGAGAACCCTGACTTGAGGTGTGTGTGTGGTGCGCTGCGCGTGTGTGCGTGCATGTGCCAAGTCCACTTTTTCAATTCGAAGCCGAATCAAAATTTTAAAATTTTTTGTAAGTTGTTTTGTGCTTGAAAGAATACTAATTTGTCGATATTTATATAACATTAGGCACTAAAATTACCTGTAAAAATATTTTATTGCACAATTGTTTGTAATATTTCATCTTGCTATGATGAGCTACTATCACAGCTTACGATTCCATTACTTTAGATTTTTTCCATATAAATATTAAGTTTTAATGTACAGTAGAACTTTTATAATTCGATATCCAAGGGAAATCTAAAAAAAAAAGAAAGAAAAAAAATTGAATTCACCATTTTAATGAGTCAAGGCAGATGGTAGACAAAAAAATCACTAACCTCAAAATATGCTTCATATAAACTCGCACATATTTTATGATATATAAAACACACATACACAATACAACACATGATTACATTGTCACACAAAAGCGATGAAAGCAGAGCTAGCACATCGTCTATATTAGGCAACCCGCTCGCCGCCGGTGCATGATTCTCTTTCTCATTTACTATGTTTCAATACGCTAATTCAAACTTTATTTGACATTCTTGGCATATAAGTGTGATTTAATAAAGACTGCATGATAGGTTTGAAATGAGTATAAACTAAAAAAAAATCAACATTGAATAGGCTTCAAACTATCCTAATATTTCCTTCTAAAATTCTTATTAAAAGTTATTTTTTACCGTTGATTTCTACAGGAATTTGATGGGGAATTATGGTGGATTCGAACTATCCAATGTTGAATTAGCTATATCCTATATATATATCAGCTGATAATGGCAATACTTAACTTCAAATTGTCTATTTTAGCTATTAATATTTTAATTTGTGAATTATCAAAGCCTGAAATTTTTTTTCCAAGTGAAGTCGAAACTGATATTTGTTCCAAAGCTTTGTACATCCCAAATATATATACACAACAGGATTGCCACCCAACAAATAGAAATAGGGAATTTTATATTTAAAAAAAAACTAAAACTAAAATATTTGGTCTGTGAAAAGCATTGAAACTTTTGACTTTGCTTTTTAAAAAAAATATCAGCTTCATCTTTTAGAAAAATATATTTGAGCTTTGACATATTCGAAACTTCGGCAATAAGAATATTCACAGCCAAAATACTTCATTTACTTACAATTATTGGCATTCAGAACTGTCATTTGCACTACAAATTAATATTCATATGAAAAAATCCAAAGTTATTGAATTGCATGCTGCGTTGATGAAATAAATCATCAGATTAGAATGAAATTACAAATAAGCACAATAAAAAAAAAATTTCAAGTATTGAACATTTAACATAAAATATTCAAACTTTGATTCAGCTTTGAGAATATTTCCTATATTTGACTTGAGTTTGTTTTGAATTAAATATATGAACTTCGCACCCCCCCACCACCAATTTCCATAATTTGATATAATTATATAGTCCACAACTAATATTAATAATGTTTTTGAATGTTTTGAAAGGAATCTGATGGTACGGAAGAAGCAACAAGAAACTAAATCTGTTGATCCAAACGAGTGCGGGGAAGTTTGTTTTGTTTGGCAAGGCGGCACTGTGGACGATTTGATCGACGTTTTAACAACAGTGAAGACTCTTATCCAACCATCCGCATGTGTCAAGTAAGTCGTTTTTCGCTCATATTAAGGATGTGAGCCACATAGAAGGCCATAAAGTTCAAACCTTCAAAACTGTGTCACCACTCTTTCTGTTTCACTATCTACCGAAGCTAGCCAAATAGCGAGAGGGGTGGGAGGGCGAGAAGGGGCTTAGTAAACACATTACATTCCTGCAACAAACAACATGTTTTTACAATAATAGAAAATATAGTTTTATTAGAGTTGGGTCGAATACACTCTTTTGTGATTTTGAATCTTCATTTTACTTTCAAATATCAAATTTCAATTAAAATCTTGGGTAAAATTACTAACCCCGGAGGAAATATAAATATATAATAATAGAAAATACAAATAGTAACTAAATTTTAACGTTCTTTCTTATAATCCATTCATTATAACATTCATACATTCAGTTAAGTGTTACATTACTGGTCTGGGGTCTGGTTGTTAAGTTCATCCTACAATGATGTCAGTTCTGAGCCACCATTAAATGGTATTAGAGCTCAAAAATAAATTTCACTTGGAATATTGAACAAAAAAAAACCCTAAGGATTTGAGTTTTGAATCCGAAATTTTCTCGAATCCTTGAATAGCCTCGGGGTTCAAGGGTCCCATCCATGATTAAAACACAAGTTTGACCAGGCCACTGCAGAATTTTTATCTACGCTATCTATCTCGATTCCTAGCATGTAGCTCGGGACCTTGATCTACATCTTTTAGCTATTTTCTTTTTTAAATACAATAATAAGTTTGGAATAAACACCTAAATCTACATGTCTTATTTGTCCTTCATTCTTATACTTATCCTACTGGTTGGTCCGCCCCGAGTATATTATGCCCCCGATACCCTGCCCCGCTGCACTCTGGATCCAATAGTCTTCAGATTGGCAAGAGCCCCAGCGGGGGCTGGCATCCCCCTTTCCGCCACATGGGAAGGCGCTCTATCGGAGACCTACAACTAACTTAACCTAAAGATTTACAAAAATACTTAATACTTACTTAACCTAAGTACAAGTCCTTCTTATAGTTGGCTGCAGGGTCTTTCTGTTGTTATCGCCGATCCATTTTCTGAACTGAGAGAATCCATCCGATGGATCGGTGGATGGACCAGATTCCAGACAGCTCCATCCCAGCATCACACACTTGTCGCCAAGTGGGCTGGACCCTCTGAGTGAGGGGTTGATTCTACCGTCTGAAGATGTTGTTATCTTGTACTACCTAGCTGGTATCAAGGTGCCCTCCAGTTCATCAGCAGTTCACACTACTGGAATCCAGAGAGCACTCCTTCCCTCAGCTAGGCTCCGGTTTGCCTGGAGATCCCCACCACATTCTACCCAGCCAGTCGATAATCCAGTTTGTATTTGCCACACCTATTGACTTATTCCAGTCGTACCGTTAGGTGTCATCCATATATGTTGTAACGTCACTGTCCTCTGTCATGTCACGGTCGCTCATCTGTCTTGTACCCTTGTCTTAAGTTGTCCAGTCTATGTTGTCCTCTATTTTTCATTGCAGTTAAGTACTTCTCTCTTTCGTATTTAGACACATTATCTACGATTGCATCCAGGAGACTCCATCGTTCCACGTCACGCAGTATGTGATAAACCGTGCTCGCTCGCAACGATATCTGTAAGTTCATATTCTCTCTTACAACGTCTCAATACACTCCAGCATGACGTGTTCCTGCGTCGTCTCCTTTCCACAATCGCAAGTTCCTGTATCCGTCAGTCGTCTAGCGAAGAGAGTGGCCTTACATGGACCATGCCCAGTAATAAAATGTACCAAACCTGGAGAGGGCTGCAGGTACTCCATTCCCAAAAAGGAAGGCTTCTGATTCTTACCTGTCTGAGCCAATGAGCCCACGCTCTGGCCCCATAACCCACACTGGAGACCAACATAGCCTGGGTGATACAATCTGATCAGCAGAATACAAGCAACAATTATCAGCCTCAGGAAATGAAGATTTTTTTTTTATTTGCAGGACATCCCCGTCTCTTGAGGACACGTTGGGAAGGTCCGTCCGGGAAGAGGCCAAGACCATCTTCCTGTGCGCGGGGACTCACGAGGTGCAGAGGACTGTGCTGTTCGAAAGGGGACTCGTGTTGAGAGGTAAAGAGAATTAACATTCTTCCTTATTTCTGGGGAAATAGGTGTGAATTAGGGATGTTCAAATTTTTGAAAACCTTTGACTTGGTTTTAACTTTGAAAGTGAAATTCCGGATTTGACAATTACGAAGCTTTGCCATTTTATAGTAAAAGAAATTGATAAAACTAAAGAAAAAGGAAAAATAAATTACTAAGAGTAAATTTGATGAAGAAAGCCCACCTAGGGAAATAGGAAAAATATGGGAAGAATCCAATTAATTAATTAATATTCATCCAGGAGTCATAAGACCAGCCCTTAACTGAATGTAGGAATGTTATAGTGAAAGGATTATAAGAAATAATGTTAACATTAATATTTTCTATTATTTTACTATATTTATATTTCTACTTATGTTCATAATTTTTCCAGGATTCTGATTTGGATTCGAGATCGAATTTGTAAATTAGTGGATTCGATCCAACTCTAATAATAACATAATTTGTCATATTGGGAAAAAAATATTCCAAACATTTATGATAATAAAACATTCTTCGAGTAATTTAAGTGCATAAAGTTATATAAATAACTACAATATTATATTTTTTCAAGCATAAAACAATTTAATAAAAAAATGTCTGCCTTATAAATGTTTCATATTGCTCCATTTGAATTGAAAAAGTGGACTTGGCATGTATAATTATTTAAGTTTCTTGTTCAGGCATCTCCAACTTCGAGAAGACCGTTCTAATGACCAAGAGTAACTGTGCGGCGCTACTGGACAATTGCGTTGGCGAATTGACCTTGGAGCACGTCACCCTCGACTGCCGGCTGGTGCAGTTGGCAATCATGGTGCGAGTAAATGTGAGACTGCGAGGGTGCAGAGTGGTGGACCCTTCTGGTTTCAGGTGGTCCCAGGGTATTGTGGTGATTGAAGGGGCAAGTTTCGAGGCCACCGATTGCGAGTTCTTCTCCCTGGGGACTGCCGTGGTGGTCCACTCAGGGGCCAACGCCATCCTGTCGGCCTGCAACATCCGCTCTTGCCTCGTTGGGGTCCTCGTAAGTGAAGCTGTTTTTAATATAAGATATCACAAATCTATCTTTAAGGTTATCATCATTGAAATCCATAATGCTGGACGACTAGCCCCGGAGCAAAGTATTAGTGAAGTCAAAGAAGCTATTAAGAAGTTTTTATCACCGTGTCTTACTACCTGTTCAGGTTATATGCATATCTGATAATTACTCTAACAAAAGTAAAATGGCGCCGAACACTTATTTTCAATTAAACATTGAAATGAGGCTAGAAGGGGTAGGCCTACGCACCTACCAGAAATTGTAGGCTCCAAAGTTCACAATTAAAAACACGTAAGTATGAAATTTTCAGGGTACATCATTTCCCTTTTTTCTTTTGTCCCAATTATAAGATGAACAATGTCGTCACTGTTTTAGAAAATGTTGATTTCTTTCAGTCACAGATTCATCTAAATTCTTCCCAGGTTTTGGTTTAGGTGTTGTAAAATACCCCTTTCTTTACCATTGCCTTTACATTTCTTGCTTGCCATTCTCTTGCTACTAACTCACTTTTTTCTTCTCTTTTTTCCGTTAAATTTGGAATTTTTTCCCCCGACACTTGAGTTTTCTTGCTGACTTCACAATCAGAATTATTTTCCGCATTTTCATATATTAATCCTGTCAGTACTTTTTCTGTTAAAGAATTTTTTATTTTGCTTGATTTTTTTTATCGTGGTATACATACGATCTTTTCCGAACTATAGGTGAGACTTGAAGCGTGCCAAGAAATGTATTGAACTACTCTGAGCATATAAATCTACAAAATCTTTGTCTCCATGACTAGGGCTTGGCATTGTGGTACTTGCTACCGCTACTGAGCTTTGGCCTGTACACTTTTTTTTAAATCTTTTCCTAGATTCATTTGTTTATTACAACTATCATACATTTTTATCCCCTTTACGATAATTTCTGATGAGTCTAAAGATGAAAATTGTCTGCAGTGGCGGCTTCCGATGGAAGGGTTAAATTATAGAGGTGACACCTAGAGACTATTGTACTTCAAAATATAGTGTGTTAAAGAGACGAGTCGTTATAAGAAGGAGGAAGGGGGAATGGTGGTAGGGGAGGGGTAGATAGGAAGCATGGAGTATAGGGAGGGGAGACATGTCGGACCAACTAAAATNGGGGAAGACAAATGATGGGTCTACCTTAAAATTATTTTAGTTAATTTATTGATGATAAAAAATTCAATTATGATTTATGAACATAGCAGGTCTACAAAGGCTCGCATTCATTTGTTTCTTTGCTACTTTCTTTTTAGCATCGGGTCTTACTATAGTCTGTTCATGATAGGTTTTTACTTGGATGACAGTTCAAAAATCATATGTTTAGGTTTTGGGTCGCCAACACTTGTAAAAGAACACTGTTTCGTTAATAAATGTTAAGGTTTTTAATTACCTGTTATATTTTACATTAAAAATGACGTAAACTTATTTCATTATTTTAACCATTTTTTTTTATCCAACTCGAAACAATATTTTAAACATAATTTAAATTACTTATTCTACTATTTTGGAATGTTGCCTATAATGTGTAATACAGTGCAGACATTAATACCTTTTAATACAGGCATCGTATTTACTTGGAAAAGAGAAAATACTTCTTGTCATTTTTTTTATAATATAATAAAATATTTTTATCCACTGCGTGGGTGCATCATTGTAAAAAACCTGTTTCAGTCACGTTCATCCACATGGTTTAAATTCGTTGGTCGCCATTTTAAAGCTGTGTTTGTTAGACCTTTTGTGAAAGTGCTGTGAATAATTTTTTCTAAGTGGAATGAAACGATAAATAAGCTTTGTGTCCACCCTCAAATAACTATATAAATAATATTGGCCTAAATTAATGTGGCTAACTATCACATTCATTAAAAACCATATGTTTTCATTACAGCTATCCAAAGTGATAGATCGTCTGTTGGCGTAGGGATATATTAGGGACTATTTTTAGTAACTTTTTGAGCCGTCATCCAAGTAAACTAAGGTCATGAAGGAATTATGCCTGTTCAGGTTATACGCCTATATACTATTTAGGCTAATGTTTTAGGAATGAGGAAAGTTGAATTTAGAGTAGTTGCACCCGCATTTGTGTGACATGAGAGTGGGAAATCATTTAGGAAAACCACCCTCAGTGCACCCGACCAGGATCACACCCCAATCTCCCTCACATCGACAATCTGGTCTATTGTGAGAGTAGCGCATTGGGCCATGCGGCCACCTAGGCAGGTGTTTCTTTACTACTACTACTACTACTACTACTTCTACTGCTACTACTACTACTACTACTACTACTACCACTACCACTACTACTACTACTACTGCTACTACTACTACTACTACTACTACTACTTCTACTGCTACTACTACTACTACCACTACCACTACTACTACTACTACTACTTCTACTGCTACTACTACTACTACTACCACTACTACTACTACTACTACTACTACTACTACTACTTGGGATACGGTGTAATGAGGTGGACTGGATAGAACTAGCTCAAGATAGAGATAGGTGGCGTACTATTGTAAGTGCGGCAATGAACTTTCGAGTTCCTTATGCCATAGAGTAAGTAAGTAGGAAAGAGTCAGAGGAAGATTGAGATTGGTCTGAGGTTTCAAAAGGCCGTACCTTAAAAACTGCTGCATATAAAAATCTGTCAAATTTGGGGATACATTGGGGAGACAAATTTGGAGGTGAAAACACCCAAGAGGGTTAGTGTTTTTTCATTAGATTATTTTACATGGAATCACTCTTGCTGTGTTTTCCCTCCACGCTTAAATTCCATCATTCTCCTTGGAATTGGTGCCTTTTTCATTCCCTTTTTTTAAGGGACGTTAATATTCATGGAAGCGAAAGCTGGTGACCGTAACAAAACAAATACTTGAGTGAAAAAAGTGAAATGCCAGATGAAACAGAGGAAGATGGACGACATTTTACTAAACTTTAGGGTGACTGTCTAGGGGAAAGGTGTCAGACTTCTGTGCTGGGGGTATGGGATTCAATCCTCCATCCTGGCACAGATTTATCTGATCACCAAACCCTTCCTTTACCTCTGGCAAGACGTGTATTAATCACAACTTGTGAATGTGAGGAATGCCAGGCCTCCACCGTGGTTCGGATCCCACGTTAAACTGTAGGTCCTCCATTTCATCTCACAATCACCCAACCATTACACATTAGCGTAAGTGCGTATAACTCGAACGGGTAGTAAGACGCGGTGCTAATAATAATACTAAACTTACCCAGCCACAGGCTGGAAAGAGTTCATCATGATTATGTTTTAATAATAAATAATTGTTCTTTGTTAATTTAGCAAATTTTTTTTAATGTTGCTTTTGTCTTATTTTCTTTCCCACAGGCTTATGGGGGCGCAAATGTTTCCTTAGTCAAAAGTTCAATTATTGACTCTAAAGAATATGGAATAAAATTTGAAACCAATAGATGCAGTGAAGTTAATTTGAAACCGAAGATTGGTGCTATTGATCTTCTAGAAAGGTACTGTAAAACCGCTAAACGGACCAAATCTGCTGGTGAATACTTAGAACATAACCAATAGTCCACTTTTTTCAGTTCAATACAAAATCGAATCGGATAATATGAAATATTCTCAAAACTGAATCAAAGTAAAAATATTTTTAGTTGGTTGTTTTATGCTGGAATTTTTTTAAACAGAAAGTTAGCTAATTATTTATTAGATTTTCCACAAATCTCTATTTATTATATACCTATCGTTTAGCCAGTAAGGTAATAAGCTTACTTTGTATAAATTACTCCAGTATGGTGTAGTTTATATTATGGGCTCATAGTGTAATCAGTCAAGGTAAGACCTCTCAGGTTAACCGTGGTGTACTATAGAGCAGGTGTCGGCAACCTACGGCATGCTTGCAAGAGTGACACGCAAGACGATTTTCAATGTCACACTGAGCGATTTGAATAAAAAATAATATAAAACCTCTATTTTTAATTAAAACAATTGATATAAGTAATGATTTTAATAACGTGTTTTATTTTTCAATGTTGCAATTGTTTTGTTTTAAAATTTCAAAATAATCTCTTTAAAATTTAAATTTTGCAAAGCGCATTTGTAACTTTTGTATTTATTCTGACTTATCTGATTTATATTAAAATATTAAATATTCGAGAAACAGTAGTTATTTAGTGTATTCAATTTAGAAAAAATGTTGTTAGGTACATTTACACTTTACAAGATCAACATAAATTAGTTTTAATAGTTGTACTAATTAACTAGTATAAAAATATAAACAATTGGGCTAGGCTTAGGTTGGTTGGCATGCTGAGCAAATTTATAATATTACTTTGGCACAACACTATTAAAAGTTTGCCAACCCTTACTTTAGGAGGCTGCCTAGGTAGCTGAGATATTATCAATAAAATATTGCACTTACGTTAAATATTGATTAAACATTTAACTGTTAAAACAGAGTTTGCTATTTCCTGGAATGAACACAAAACTATTTTCTATAACCCTATACGTATATAGATTTGTAAACATAGTTTAAAAGTTTACATTTTCCCTCTGAAAAGTCTCTTGATATATCAGAATATAACAGAATATTAGAAACAATTGCACAATAAAACATTTTCCTAGTGATTTTAGTACATAAAATTATGTGCATAGCTACAATATAATAATTCTTGAGCATAAAACAACAAATGTTTGAACTTCTATGCGGCTTAGAGAATGTTTATATATTCAATTAGGAGTTGCTTCGAACTGAAAAAGCAAACTCGGCACATTTCTTAATTATAATTTATGGGAAATGTAAACTAATTTAAATTTTAAAAAAGGTTTAATTTATAATTTAAAAAAAAATGGGGTGTAAAAATGACCTGTATGTATCTTGTCCTCGGCGACTATTCTCTTGGACAATGTCAAAGGGGTGTAAAAATGACCTGTATGTATCTTGTCTTCAGTGTGGAGGAGGTATCAATCAGCGACTGTATTCTCTTGGGCAATGTCAAGGGGTGTGTAAAAATGACCTGTATGTATCTTGTCTTCAGTGTGGAGTAGGTATAAATCAGCGACTGTATTCTCTTGGGCAATGTCAAGGGGTGTGTAAAAATGACCTGTATGTATCTTGTCTTCAGTGTGGAGAGAGGTATCAATCAGCGACTGTATTCTCTTGGGCAATGTGAAGGGGGATGTACAACTTGTGCAGCAGCTGAACTTGCTGTACGACTCCATTGACTCTGGATGTAGCTTCACCGAGGTGTGATGACTTGTCCCGACAATTTGCATCACTGCCCTGTAAACGCCAGCTCTTCAATTTTTTTTATAAAAAAGTATTTGCTGGATCAAACACTTGCTATATTAATTTAATGAGCTTGAATTTTTCTTTGATGTTGTAAAAAAATGATACTTTATTATTATTATTATTATTATTATTATTATTTAAAGAATATTATGGTAAGACATACAAAAAGAAAGATAATCGATATTCTGGTTTAAATTAGTAGAGGAATAGCCAGCACACTAACCTTAGTGAAACTGGAATAGAAATTGTTTAGATAAAAACATATGCATTTTTAAGGACAAGCTTTCAGTGTCAGATATCTCTTTTGTGTCAAGAGAGTAGAAGAATCTGTCTATGACGATGAAAACTTGTCCTTAAAAATGTATGTTTTATCTAAATAATTTCTATTCCAGCATCACTAAGGTTAAGTGTGCTGGCTATTCCTCTCCTAATTTAAACCCTGATTTAGCCTAATGCTTTATTCCAAATAGTAGATTTTATGAGTTTTGTAATATTGTCATTTTGGAAATAACAATATTTGTTTGTGAAAATATTCTAAGATCATTTAGCATTTTAGATTTATTGGTCTATTTTGTAGCACCAAAAGTAAACTCCACAAGTTTTCTTATGTTAGTTGCAAAGAAGACGCACAATTTTATTTGGGTCTTACGAGACTAAGACTGATTGGTTTTTCTAAGAAGCCCTTTGAAATACGTTCAGAGGGGCTTATTTTTTGTAGAAGATATCACAGAGGAGAACTGGTGAATGCTCACACACTAGAAAATTATCAGGTTGGTGATTACTGTTTAAAATGTGGATTTCAGGGCCGTTGATTTTCAGGTAAAAAGAGTTAAAGTTTCAATCTTCTAATCCCCTCACACGGTTTAGTGAATTCGACCATTTAGTGCAATTTTTTCAGTTGTTTATTTAAGCACGAGGGTATTGAATACTAGAAAACGGTAGATTGAAGAGCCAATCAGATCGACTTGTGGCACTAAAAGGATTTACTCGGTATGTATTATGTACCCATGAGAGTTNAAAAGTTGATTTAGGATTACTGGTCATGAAACAATAAGTCAAAAATAAAAGTCAAACTTGTTACCTAGTTGTGTTTGTTTTGAGCCTGTTTAAGTGCTTTAATTGTTTAATTTATATTATAATTTTAGTTTAATATGATTCAATATCAAATTTGTTTAGAGCAGCCTAATCTGGTTCCATGATAGACTAAACATTTAAGTAAATTTTATATGGCAGCTTAAGAGTGATAATTTCCAAGACTAGAACATTTGTAAGTAAAATTAAAATTGATATATTTTTATATTGTTATTTTAAAATGGATTTGATTAAAGTTTTTGTGGCAAAATTTATTTTTATTTTTAAAAAAAACTTTTACAAATCCATTTAACTTAATTATCCCTAGAATACATTATAATCTGACACCTTAACTATTGGTAGCGTGTCTGTCTACTGAGCTAAGAGTCCCGGGTTTGATTCCTTGCATGGCCGAAAAATGTATCTTTAATGAAATATTGGTTTACGCTTTCACATTGATAAATTAATGGCCTGGGACTGGATGGTGTGCCTGTCCTAGTCTTTAAGTTTGATTATAAGGCACATGAAGCTACGACAGGCAGGGCCGTTTTAAGAAAATGTGAGGCCTGAGGTAAAAAAAATTTGGGTACAGCAGTTTTTCAGTTTTAGCACTAAGCCATTATAGTATATTGATAAATAATTTCTCGTGTTTTATGGAATATTGATCAACCCATTAAATGACTACTTTATTAAATACAAATAATCGGTCCAATTTATTAAGTTACCAAGAGTAAATTCCTCTTTGCACCATTGCACTGTTAGTTGTCTCTATACTGACAGCAGTAGCACAATGGTGGCGTATTCTACTGTACTGCAGAACATTACTTGAATATTCAACATGAACCTTAAATTACATAACATTGGGGTTTTCATGAATCTGGAATGGAATCATATCACTAGGCGAATATGTATTGCTATTAATTATCTGTACACTATTTGATGCGAAATTTAGAATAACTGTAATTGAATTTAATAATCTTTGGGCAAACTGTGGCTTCCTAGAATGTGAGGCCCGGGGCAACTGCCCCCTTTGCCCTCCCCTCTCCTCTAGACACAGCCCCGACAACAGGCCTAGCAAGCCGGTAGTGGAAAGTATAAGGGATGAATAAAAAAACTGACTCATGCCACATGCTGAAAATGGTAATGGATGTAAAAGATACAATGAGCCAAGTGAATAAAAAGTAGTAAATGCTTTTATTTGAACAAAAATAGGTAAATACTTTGCCTGAAGTGTTTACTCTTTTTCCCACCAAATACTTTGGTATGCACTAAACACTTAATTTTCCCCAAGTATTTACTTAAAATTGTGTGAGTAAACACAAGTCAATACTTGCTTCTATAAGTAAATAGTTCATCATTTTTAAGGTAGGTGAATAGAGCACTTAGGACATCTGTAGTGTTAAGAAATGGCCGCTTTCATGCAAATTCGTAGCGTGCAACAATATCATGAACGTAGAAGTGTTAGTCATAGTAAATCCATGTCACTATTAAGGTTTGAAGCAGAAAGTGTCGATTTTTTTGTGTAATCAATTTCTGCTAGAAAATACGGAAACGCGAGGTGGGTCTCTGACCTCAAAAATTAAAATGGAGATATTTCTTCGCTACCTTAGTGATCCAGGCTTTTAGAGTGGAGCTGCAGAGGATTTTTGGAATTCATCAAACTACAACCTGCAAGACTATTGACTTTTTTTCTTAATAAAGAATTGGAGAAATCAGGTAGGTGGATCAAATTTCCAACAACAGTAACTGAACTGAGTGATGCGAAGGCAAAGTGGCAAGAACGTTTTCAAACTCGTATGGTGATTGGTGCGCTAGACTGCACACACGTAAAAAAATAAAGAAACCAAGCAGATTTGCTGATGAGTACATAGATCGGAAAGGCTACGCCAGTATAAACGTACAGGCTACCTGTGATGCTAGTGAAAGGTTTAAGAGTATAGATGTACAATGGCCGGGAATTGTTCGTGACGGCAGAATTTGGAGGCAAAGCAGAGTTAATGAAACATTATCACAGTTTTTTAATGGAGTGTTTTGTCTACCTGGTGATAGTGGGTATGGGGTCTCTCCATGGCTCCTGACTCCATTTAAACATCCTACAAATAGCCGAGTGCAACGGTCAGAAGGGAGTAATTTTACAGTTTTTATAGCATTACATTTTTTGGCCAAAATAAATAAAGTAAAGTTAAGTTTTCTGTACATGCTAATATATATCAATATTTAAAATTTCAAGAAATTCTTTTCCCCACTCAGTTTTTACTACTTTACCTTCAAGTGGCCCAATGTGGTGGCTATGTGCAAGAGAATGGGGGTTGTATATATGTTATTTTAGCACCGTATCTCACTACCTGTTCAGGTATCTAATTTACACAAATGTGTTAGTGATAAGGAAGGTTTAAGTTTCAAGGAAGCCTACCTCGCATTTGTTTGGATTAAAAGTGAAAATACCAACCGACCAGGGTTCGAACACTGATCTTCCTGTCATTGGTAGTCCAGTCTATTGCGAAAGTGGTGTTTTAAGACCATTCAGCCGCTGAACAAGATGGCATAATTAATTAAGGTGAATTGTACAGAAACGTAAAGGGATTTGCAGTCCACCTGCACAATTTATTTGGTAAACATCAGAAATAAATGATTATTTTATAAAACCACAAGACTTTTAATTTTAATTAATAAAATTTAAAAAAATTGTTATGTACAAGGGACAAAAAAAAATCAAGTTAAAGACTTGCACATAAACACAAAGTTATACATAGATTGTTCGAAACCAACTAAGATATACAAAAATTCGCTCACCTATAGTATATTTACACAAGACGCCAAATATAACTTTATTTATTTTATCAACTGTTTTAATGAAATTTTTATATGGGCAACATTGCATATCATCAATTTACATGACACAGCCTTTTATTGAACATTGAAGACAACAGATTTTTTGTACCAGAGGAACTATATTATATCTATGCTTCCCACACACACAAACTACATGTCATTAAATAAATTTGGTTGAATTGCAGAAAAACAAACTGCAAATAAAAGTAAAAATGCTAAAACACTGTAAATTCTGACACCATTTTTACTTGTGTTTGAGTTAGTTAGGGATATCACAATTCCTTTTCCAGGAACCCCCTGGTCTCAACCTTAGATAATATTTTCTTCCAAGCAGACCTACACACAACATTCAGTCATGTCTATAGAAACAATAATGTTAATATAAATACAACATTCTACCTATCCATCAAGAATAAAGAGACAAGTTTGAACAAGCAATAACAGACTAAGTGACCATGACCTACCTCTAGCCATACTGCCATAGTACAGAGAGTGTTTTACTCTCTTCCACTGAAGAAGGGGACTTATGTGTTTTGTTGTGTTTTAATTGTGAACTTTGAGGCCTACAATTTTCTGGAAGTGTTTAGGCCTTACTTTTAGATTTTAAATATTTGCCCTTGGGTCACAATATGACTGTCATAAAAGCCGAATCAAACGTGCATTTTACTTCTTCGGTTGAGGGAAATAACATTTCTGGAAGTTAAGTTAAATAACAATGTCATCTGCTACCAAGTAAAAATGTGTATAGTCTGGATATAATTGATGCTCATTAAAATCAACCTAAATGACCATTATTAGATATAAAAGGCCAAGTAATCAATTTAGTTTTGTTTTGCATGTGTGTAATATATACAAACAACTTTAAAAACATTTTGATATTAATTTTAATGCAGTAAGTAGAAGTTTATATAAAAAAAAACTCGCAATATTTCGGTGTCCCCTTTGATTTGTAATATATATAACAACTCAATAGCAATAATCAAACATAAATTGAGTGTTTAAGATATCATTATTTTTATTGCCGAAACTTAGTAATTGTCAAAGATGGATTTTTTTTTCCTTAAACAAAGTCAAAATTTGGAAGCTTCGCAAACCCCTACACATTAAAATAAAACATGATTACATTCAGGTATTTTCTAACTCAAAATAAGTGGTGTAGAAAAAAAAATCAATATCAAACTGGGAGAAAATTATATGTACTTTTGCATTTGAAGTTGATTCAATTACTTGTACTTATGCTTTCTCAATAACACTAGTTGACATAAAGTTGACATTTTATTAAAAATACTTACGCAAGTCCCTGATTCAACTAAAAACACATTATCTGAGGTGAAATAATTACTAAACAAATAATTATCTTGTCAATTATATAACTTAATATTACTCTACAAAGTGAAACTGTAGTAACCAAATTTTCACACATGTCTGGTTTTTTATGATAAGGATTTTGAACCAGTGGCCCAGTCTCTAATTATACTCTATTACACCCAACACCACTAAAAGCACCAATTACACAGGTACACCAAAACCTGTTTTCACCGCCAGGACACCAATTAAAATACTCGAGAATTGTTAAATGTTTTATATATCCTCGTGAAACATTTTAAAGTATATTTTGTAGAAACACGTTTCCAGCCCGTGTCCGAATTGATTTAGTAACATCTTCCTCTTTACTTCCACCACTCTTCCTTCATTACTCTAGTCCTTTCTTCTTCTCTCACTTGCACACTTTCTGATATCTGCTCCCATATTTTTTCTTGGTCTTCCTTGCAGTCTTTTCCTTACATTCTTCATTTTCATCGTCCTCTTTGGAATTCTTTATTTTCTATCCTTATTATATGTCCATATTATCTCACCTTTGCTTCCTCTACCGTCATTTGCCTGGACATCTTCATTCCTCCTCCTGACGACAACTAATACGCTGTCAATCACCTCCACTTTCCTGGTCTCTCTTACATTCAATGTCCTCGTTTCTGCTGCATTATTAACTATGGGTTCAAGGTATACTTTATATTCTTTACACTTAGATGCACTTATAGTTTTAATATCAGATTTCTCACGAACCTGCTGCCCTCTCCTGATTAAATCTTCTTTGCTCCCATCATACACCTCAATCACACTTCCTGGATACTTTACGCTGTTTAATACTGTCGAATCTACTCCGCCCAGCTTTATAACTTTTCTTGGATTTGTATCAGCACAAGTTTTGTTAAAGAAACAATTTTTTATCAGTTTATTTTTAAATATAATTCTAGGCATTAGGCCTTCTAAATTAATTAGTTTGGTCTGAATCTGGCTAAGAACACCATAACTGTCCCATTTTACTCGCCACACCGCTTACATTGTTTTTATTTTTTTTATAATCGTTTTGGTCATCACTTGGCACCTGTTGCGCTTTAATCTTCAAACCAAAATTCGCAAAGTAAAATTTTCACTTCACACTCAATTTTTATAAGCTAATGTGTCTATGGTAAAAATTTCATATATTTTTTTTTCTAGTAAAAAAAAAAAGAAAACAATTTTTTGTATATTTGTTATGATTTCATACTTTGAAGCATAGTAAGAAATAATATTATGCTGGTTATTATTAGTTTTTTTCATTGCCCAGGAAAATAATTTGTGAATGGTCTTTTCTGTATATCGTTTAGTTTTTTTTATAAGATTTTATAGCAATTTTATTACATAATTCACGGGTTTTTTTATAAACTTTTTTTCGCCCTAGCAAATATTTTATAACTCATAAAATTGTTGGATAATCTGTTAAGTATGAAGCTCAGATCTGACATTTGTGGCCGTGATGCCACGTCTACATGTCCGAGGTACTCCACTTGTAAGCCTCTTCTTCCTTGGCTTGATTGGCGTTCCTTTGTTCAAACCACTTCTTCTCGTAGCCGCAAGAGCGGTCCACACCGTCCCACTTGTGCCCTGGAGGAATATTGAACCGGTTGGGCGGATACGAGCCCTTGTATTTCAGTTTACCTAAAGAAGAAACCATAAAGAATTACATTTCAAAATGGGTTACAGCAGCAAAACTTTTAGAGAGAATTTTATGATAAATAAATAAATAAATAAGAAAGAATCTGCTTTGATAGCTGCATGTTCCGAGGCGCTGCTCTCTCCCGCAGTAGATTAGACTGCCACTGACGGGAATATTGTAGTTTGAATTATGGTTAGGTGTAATGGGTGGTTTTTACACTCTCCCTTCACACAAATGTGGGCACACTTCCTCTAATATAACTTTCCTAATCCCTAAAAACATTAGCATAATTATTATATAAGCATATAGCTCGAATGGGTAGTAATACATGGTGATAAAAAAATTAATAAGATATTCTTTAAATTAAATTCACACCTATTTAATCCATCAAAATATAAAGGAGTTGTTAAAAAAATGAAGCACAAATAAAATTAAAAACAATAACACACAAACCCGCTTTGGTGGTTGAACACTCTAAGGTGTCACTATCGCAATAGATTGGACTGCCATCGATGGAGAGATCAAAGATCGAATCTCAGTGAGGTGACCGAGGGGGGGTTTCCCACTCTTTAAAACAAATGCAGGTATACTTCCACTAAAATGTAACCTTCCTCATCCCTGACACATTAATATAATTAGTACACATGTGTAACTCGAAAGGGTAGCAAAACGTGGTGAAAAAAAAATACTTATAGCTGATATACAGTGGGAATGTGGGTAACAGCTAGAGGAAGGTTCTTTATTGCAAACAACCCGCCTCGGTGGCGTAGTTGGCTAACACGCTAGTCTGTTAAGGACGGGGAGATCGAGGTTCGAATCTCGGTCGAGTGAACTGGGGGTGGTTTTTCCTAAATGGTTTTCCATTCTCCCTCCACGCAAATGCGGGTTCACTTCCTCTAACTTCAACCCTCCCATTTCCTAATCCATTAGCGTAATTAGTACTTAAGCGTATAACCCGAACGGGTAGTAAGACGCGGTGCTAAATATATATAATATATTTATTGCAAACAATGGTTGAAAGTCACTGATGTCAAACGATTTGGAAATAATTTTATTTGCTTAGTAATACTATCAATGCATATCAACAGACTGGTTTCAAATCGTCGTAGTTATGGAAATGTCCGTAAGGACGGGACCAAAAGTCGATCAATTTAAATTAGTTGAAAAATGACACGTGGACACAGGAATTGAACCTGGGACTTTTGGCTTAGCGCCAAACGAACATAGGACAAATTCTTTAAATTGTACACAACTCAGGCTATTTGGTTTATTCATGAAAATGTCAAGTAAAAACTTCCTGCCAGGATGTAGAGTGAAAAAGTCCATGGAAGCATAAAAATATATATAGAATATTAGAGTGAGTGGTGAGTGTTTATCAGAGGAAAATGGAAACTAACAGCAGATAAACAAGACGACCTCGCAGGTCCAACTGTTCATTTTCTTCACTCTCTTTTTTGTACATTGACGTCTTAAGTGTGATAGTGCTTGGAGTTCTTAAGTGGGCCAATTTAAGCCGCAACCTGCTTCGCAAAATAGCTTTGAATCCACCAAACATAGAGGTGTGAAAATGTGCGGAACTCACTCGACTGCGGTTGTTCATCCTTTTTGCTGCGGATGTAGTCGAGCATGGGGTCCCCCTCCCTTTCCTGATCCCGAAGGTGCTTGTCCAAGTCCTCGTCGTCAGCGTAGCGGGCCAGAGGCTTGCTCATCTCCTTGATGGCGTGTTCCAGGTTCTGCTTCTGTTCCTCCACCTGCTTCAGGCTGGAAACAGAACACACATGTTGTTCTAGAGAAGCCGCACATAACCTCAATATTAATAACCATTTCAATTACAAATACGATAGTTTACACAGACGAGTCCTTCAAATCATGAAGCATATTTCAAGATCCAAGGATCTTTTTTTTTTCAGATGTTTGTATATCGATATACAGTGGGACCTCCATGTATCAAACTTCTGTATAACGAAATTCTCTATATATCAAAGTTTTGATGAATCCCCGTGACATTACATTGAAAAACTGTTTCTATATATCGATGTTTCTACATATCGAATTTTTTTCAAGACGAATCAAGATTTTCCCCCTGTAATGACAATGGTATAAGAAAAACGAGTTATAAAAAATAGAATGGAGATGTCATAAGAGGAAGAAGGAAATGTTTGGTCAAGGGCATTGCGACGCCGACAGGTTGCCTAATGGGGTGGTATTGTCTCCACCCTACTTTCACCCCTTTCCTCAAGTACCCTTTCTCCTCTATAAATCAGGTTCAGTATCTCGAACCAACGGTTTATGCTCTCTATTGGGTTTTTTAAGGTTTGTTCAACACTTTTTTTTACTGTTTGTTTTTAATTGTCTTTTTAAGCATTAACTTGTAGGCCTACATAATGTGATTCATATTCACCTATAATTAGTCCATTGATTAGGAAATATGTCTAAATATAATAGACTACACAATATCATGTATAAAAAATATCGTTTCCAATCAAAGTTTCTATGCTTCGAATTTTGTAAAGGAATAATCGCCGTTGATATATGGAGGTCCGACTTTACTTATTCCCAAATTTTGAATATTTTTTAAGATATAATGTTTACAAATGGTTTATCTTAGGCTTTAGGACAAACCCAACAACCAGATCATTATTATGCTGCCTAGCCGTGGCGACCTCTGTCATGTGAAGGGACATTATTGCGCTTACCCTTTGCCCCATTTGTAGTATGTATCCTTCTTCTCCTGCTCTTTCTCGTCCTGTTCTTTCTTCTGTCTCGCCTCTTCCTCAAAGTCCCTCTTCTTGCCAGTCCTCCTGTCCCTCTGGATGGCTTGGGCCCCCCGCCCAGACATGTTGTCGGTCAACTGTAACAAGAACGTGACGAGTGATGTTGAATACTGAGCACAGTTCCTGATAGCAAGTTCTTTTCCCACACCAGAATGCATCGGTCCTGTCTGGTTTCCTGATAACAAGGAGACCAGGGTTATTATTACTACCCGTTCAGGTTATACGCACTTACGCTAATGTGTAATGGTAGGGTGATTGTAAGATGAAATGGAGGACCTACAGTTTAACGTGGGATCCGAACCACGGCGGAGGCCTGGCATTCCACACATTCACAAGTTGTGATTAATACACGTCTTGTCAGAGGTGAAGGAAGGGTTTGGCAATCAGATAAATCTGTGCCAGGACCGAGGATTGAACCCCGGACCCCCAGCATATAAGTCTGGCACCTTACCCCTAGACCACCAGGTCACCTGAGACCAGGGTTAAAACACCACCAGATGTTTTCTAACTGGTTTCCCCACTTCCCCTCTAAGCAAGCTGGGGTACTTTTCCTGTAAAGTATCCCTGTCCTCATCCCTCCACTATTAGTGTAAATATGTGGATAGCTCAGACAGGTAGTAAGGTGCGACGCATAAACAAGGGATGGGAGACTTGAATATTTAACTTTTAGTGCCACGCCTATAACGGATTTGTGTGCGAAGAATGCCACGGCTATTTCATCATTTTTTTTAAGGCTGTACAAGAAAAATCACTAAATAGTTATTTATGAAGTGCTTTTTAAATTTGTTCTGTTCTATCATTTTTTTTTCTTCAAATATATTGTTCTATAATAGGTATAAATTCTCTTGTTCTAGTGATAGAATACACTCCCACCCTATTTATTGGGTAATGCCAAAACTAGCGCGAATCTGGAAAGCCATTCATCCAGGCTTGTGCTAAGCATTTTCAAAATTAGAAAGAAAAAAAAAATCCCCAAATTTTGAATTGTAATTTAATTTATAGCTCTAACACTGCTTGTTGGTGGTTCAGCCCCAAAATAATTATAAGGAAAACTTAACAACCAGACCCCAGACCAGTAATTTAACACCTAAATGACTGTTTGAATGTTGTAATAAATGTATTTTGGCCACACACAAAAATATTAACATATATTTACTATTCACGGTAGGAATTACTCTCTGAAAGGTCTTTTTTCTTACCAAAATCCTACTATATTATAGTTTTCTGGTAGGGAAAAAGGCCTTTCAGAAAACAATACATTGAGGCAACCATTGTCTCTTTGTCCAATGGCAATGTAAAGTGTGAACTGTGTTCTTCTTCTCATTGTAAATGCCATATTGTGTTTGTTCCTTTTATATGTTTCTATCCACCTCTCCTATACCTTCTTACAAATATAATACAATTACCTCATAAAGCCAAAAGAGGTTTTCCTTATAGAGATGTATTACAATAGAATTTATTAGTGTAAATTTAGAGTTATGAACAAAATTCTTACCTTGGAGAATAATTCATTTTCCCTGTCACGAAAACTTTGTATCTCTTGATTCAACTCTCTAGCGTCTTGTAATCCTGCCCGTTTGCCGTCCAGAGTCTTTGTCATCTTTGCGTCTTTTTTGGAATGTTTGCCCTGATTCCTGCTGGATTTTGATTGGTCCCTAGAAGATGAGGAAGTCGATTCACGTTTCCTCGGAGGGGAGCTGTTAGAGTCAGAGCTGTCGGTGGACTCGCTTTTTGAATGCGTGTGTTTGTCGTTTTTACTTCCGCTTGATTTAGCTCTCGTCTTTGTCGAGGACGATTTTCTCGGTGATGAAGAAGAGATTAAGTCTTTTTTCCTCGACGCTTTAGTCTGGTTTGAAACGTAATTATCGGAGTCTCTCTGAGAGTCTATGGATGGAGGGGCGTGTTTATGAGAAACATGTCTATCACTATGTTTTGGCGCAGGTGATCTCGATCTGCGACCATCGTATTTCTTTGAGCTTTTATCTGAACTACCCTTGGCAATGTCACGTTCATACCTATCAGGCCTTCTTTCTTTCAAGTCGGAAGACCTACTTGATGACGAATTGTTCGGGTGTTGTAATCTTTCCCTTGAATCATCCCTTGAAGTAACTTTTTTTTGTGGTTTGATATTTGTCGGTTTCCTGGGAGGTGATACGTCTGACAAATCTCTATTATTCAATTTTCTTGGAGGTGAAATGTCGCTGTCACTTCGAGATGAATCACTGTTGACAAATTTGCTATTTTTAGATTTGTTTCTCCTAGATTTCCTATGCAGGGATTCATCCGATGAATCTTTATGTTTAAGTCTTCTTGTAGAAGAGGTATTTTGTGGAGATATATTCCTACTTTTTGACCTATTTGCATTGTTATGCTTTTGTAAACTATGTTTTCCTCCCCTTCTGGGTGGTGATTCATCTGACAAATCTCGATTTCTTGGAACTGAAGCGTCCGAATCACTCTCTTTAAAGGATTTCTTTTTAGATAGGATTTTAGAAATCTCAGGTGAAACGTGCTTTCGAGAAGAGTTCTCAACACGTTTCTGTGAATGTCTAGAGTAAGTCGCAACTTCAGGGGAGCCCTCATCAGATTCACTTTGTCGTATCCTCTTCCTAACGTCGTCTAAATCGCTAGATGCATGCGGTGGGGAATTAATTGAGTCATATTTTTGTTTTTTACTCGGACTTGAATCACCCGAGGTATTCCGTACTCGATCTCTGTTTGATGCTTGATGTCTGTTAACTTTCGGAGGGGGCGACGGATTAGAATCACTGTGAGAATTCCTCGATACGGAGTCCTCGTGTGTAGTTTTTCTTCTCGAATGTCTGTCTAATTTTCTTGTCGGCAATTTGTCTGAATCTTCTTTCCTTGATAGTCTTTCTTTGATCAACTCCTTTCTAAGTTCGCTGCGTTTATCTTTCGAACCTAATTCCTGATCTCTTGCGTTCGACTTCCATCTTGATGGTTTCTTCAATCTTTCATGAGAATTATACTTGTCATAAGGAACTTCTCGATCAGTCCGTCTGTCTGGTTCCCGCGACTCATCCGATGAATCTTTGTTATTATATTTCCTCAGTGGAGAGTTGTCTGAATCACTATCTCTATCATTATGTTTTTTGGATTTTTGTTTTGATGTTTTTTTATTAGAATCGCTTGAACTTTTTCGTCTTGGCCTGTTACCTTGTTTGAGCGAACGAATGTTTTCCCTGACAGGTTTTCTAGTGGGCGAGTGGTCTGAGTCGCTTTTCCCTGCTGATTTCCTGACAGGCGACACATCAGAATCATCGGCCCTTTTTCTAGGCGCTGAACTAACCGAGTCGTACTTGTTTTTCCCCCTCAACCTAGAATTTCTTGAATTATTTGAAACTGAGCTGAATTTTGAAGATGAATTACGTTTGTCGCCCCTTCTAGGCACAGATTCATCAGAATCACTGCCCCTGTTTGACTTTCTTGTTGGGGAAACATCTGAATCATCCCGATTCCTAGATTTTCTAGAGTGTACTTCTTCTCTAAGATATTTAGATTTTTTAGATTTGGAAATATCCAAGTTGTGTTTTGATGACTTTCTTGGTGGCGATTCATCCGAGTCGTTTTTTTCACTCTTTATTCTTGGCGGAGACAAGTCATCATCGTGCTTTCTTCTTTTGGGTGACTCATCTGAGTCGCCTTGCTGTGACCTTTTTTCAGAATGTTTAATCTCTTTACTAGAAACATCTGCTCTTATATCAGTCACGTGGACATCTTCATTATCATCTGTGACGACCTTCCAACGCTTCGAACCACGAAATTCCTCAATTGTTCTTAATTCTTCAGGACGTTCATCGATTATGCCCGCTATTTGAGGTGCGTCTTCATCCAAGTTGTACAAATCTAGCTCGTTGTCATCCAACGGCCGCATACTGTTGAGGTCAAGATCGTCGTCGACTATTCGAAACCTGAAACATTTGTTTTAAACTGTAATGAAAATAGCAAAGTTATAAAGAAGGCTTAGCTTTATTTAACCTTAGGTCATTATAAATAGTAAAATCTTCAACGGCTAGAAGTATTACATCTAAGTTAAGTGTGCTGTGAGTGATATTGTGATAAAGACAAAAGAAGGACGGAAAGAGATTATTATGTTGGAATCCTGAGCCAACAGTTTGCTATTTAAAATGGGGGTTTTCTAAGACCTATGTGAGCATTTGTACTCCAGCATGAGACATCAAACTGATTGGACAGTTGTGATCCAAAGTAAAGAGAGATATAGGTCGTACACCTGTTTCGTGGGTCCCAATCATCCATGACACAGCATGTCCTCAGGCAAGGGCAGCCCGAGGTCAAGGTTGTGCCCGGGCTGTATTGATTTTTGGCGTCCCCTATGTAACTGGTGGATAATATAGTCAATTCGCCATAGGAGTGGTTATAACTGACAGCTAGTAAAAAGCTACCAGATCTACTCTCATGTATCCATTCGACAAACCAAATGATCAGCAAGACCATATATTGATTCGTTGTCACTTTTTCCAGTCAAAACGTTGACAAAAATAATCGTTTAATTTTGTTTTTCTTTTGACCGTTCTTTAAATCTTCTGCTAGCTGTCAGCTACATTTCCCATTGGGATTGGACTCTGGAAAATATGAAAATAATTCCCAAACCTAACATTATTGTGTAGACAATGCTATCTCCCATTTTTTTATTACAAGTTTAACAAACACTTTGACAATATAAACGGTTTACGTTATAATTGCAAAAAAGTTTTAGGGTGCCATTTTTTAATGATGGCAAATGTAAAATAACCTTTTGAGAATGGCACTAAATTCTAATTTACTCCCCATAAAATTATACTAATATGTAAAATGTCATGTAAGTATCAAAAAGTGAACGGTTGTAACTCCACTAATACGCCTAGGTTATAGCCGCCCGGTTCGCACGACCCTTAAGTCCTCAGATTGCGGATAGAAGATACAGCCTTCAGATATGAAGGGTAGCTGCGAATATAATAAACAAGCAGTCAAGGACAGCCAATAGGGGTGCTCCTACAGCTGGTTGGTTGGGCGTGGGCATGATGAAATCTCACTGTAAAAACATTTAATCAAGAAACACTATGGAGTAGGCCTCTGGTGATAAAACAGTCCCCCATTCAGATCTCTGGGCGGGGACTACTCCGGGTAAAGCATGGAATGGCTTGGAAGTCCAAAAATGGATGAAGACAGTGGGGAGTGGAGGAGGCTACATGATGATGAGCTGCATACCCCATACTCATCACCAGACATTGTTAGGGTAATCAAATCTCGCAGGTTACGGTGGGTAGGACATTCAGCGCGAATGGGAGTATCTAGAACCGCGTTGAAGGTAGTGAATGGTAAACCAAAACGGGAAAAGACCCCTGGGAAGACCCAGACGCAGATGGGAGGATAACATTTGGATATACCTGAGAGAAAGAGGGTGTAATGATATATATTGGATAGAATTAGCTCAAGACAGGAATAGGTGGTGTATGTTTGTGAGAGTGGTAATGAACTTTTGAGTTCCTAATGCCATAGAGTAAGTAAATAAGTAGGAGTGTTGGTAACTGACAGCCAGGAGAAGGTTCTTTATTGCAAAACATTGACTGAAAGTCACTAATGTCGACCTGTTGGGAAATAATTATTATTTGCTTAGTAATACTAAATTATCCATAAAAAGTCTTGTAATACTTCCCTAAATATTTCTGTATTGTTGGTATTTTCATAACTTAATGAAATAACAAAATATATTAATACAAATGTTGTTTTTTGTTTTGCTGTTGTGGCAAAAATAAATATTATTTAATGCATAAAATAATAAAAAAGTAATATATTCACACTTGTATTTTGTTATAACTGGCCACCAAAATAAGTGTGTTCTTATAACTTAGGGAAAGAACCATATAAAATATTAGTTTCAAAATAAAATGTTTTTATTTTGTATATACATACACATTAACATAACCAACACAGTTTGTATGACATCAACCCCCTTAGTTTTGGCTGGTTTGCCNACCATATTTTAGAAGCTCTCGTTTGAAAAGCATTTTTTAAGGAAACCACAGACGCCGAAAAGAAAACATCCAAATGGTTATTTTGCATAAGTTCATGTTTCAACAATGTATAAACGGTCAATAATTAAAAACAAATTGTTTGTGTGAGTATTTTTACTGCCAAAAGTAGCTCAACATATTATGGTCCTGTAGATCGTATGGTTTGGTGAATATGCATGGTACGTTTCCCAGCTGTCAGATGTCACCTCCAGCTGTCAGATGCCACCTCCAGCTGTCAGATGCCACCTCCAGCTGTCAGATGCCACCTCCAGCTGTCAGATACCACCTTTAGCTGTCAGATACCACCTCCAGCTGTCAGATACCACCTCTAGCTGTCAGATACCACCTCCAGCTGTCAGATACCACCTCCAGCTGTCAGATACCACCTCCAGCTGTCAGATACCACCTCCAGCTGTCAGATACCACATCTAGCTGTCAGATATCACCTCCAGCTGTCAGGTACCACCTCTAGCTGTCAGATACCACCTCTAGCTGTCAGATACCACCTTTAGCTGTCAGATACCACCTCCAGCTATCAGATACCACCTCCAGCTGTCAGGTACCACCTCTAGCTGTCAGGTACCACCTCCAGCTGTCAGATACCACCTCCAGCCGTATGATACTACCTCTAGCCGTCAGATACCACCTCTAGTTGTCAGATACCCCCTCTAGCTGTCAGATACCACCTCCAGCTGTCAGATACCACCTCCAGCTATCAGATACCACCTCCAGCTATCAGATACCACCTCCAGCTATCAGATACCACCTCTAGCTGTCAGATACCACCTCCAGCTATCAGATACCACCTCCATCTTTCAGATACCACCTTTCCTGTCATGAAAGCTCTATAACTTCTTACAGAAAGATAAACTACACCAAAGAAAACTAAACATAATTTAGGTCAACATTTTTTCTTTGAGGTAGGCCTAACAAAAATAAATAAAACAAGATCAACTTTACTGCCCCAATACTACCCGAGTGGGCCTAACACTAATCAAGTAAAGAGGGTCACATTGCCCCAATACTACCCGAGTGGGCCTAACACTAATCAAATAAAGAGGGTCACATTATATTTTTAACATTTTCAAAATTTAGCCCTGAACCCTAAAATGCTATGATATTAATTTTAGTCAAATCTTAGCGCAATCTTTCTGAATTTTATCAAGTAAAGTTGAGGATTGCTCTTTGTGCGTGTTGATTCAAAATTGATGACTAGTTCCTTAAAATTTATTTTCTGAACAAATTCAGACCTTGATTTTAAAATAATGGAAGGCCTCAACTGCATTAGGTTTAAATGTTAATGAAATAGGTAACTTAAAAAAGTGTCTTCAACAAGTTCGGTAACTACAGAGATGGATTACTACTCTAGATGGCAGGTAAATAAAACCTACATTTATGACTAGATGGCAACAGTTCTTCCATTTTAATATGCACATCAAGTGGGGCCTTGCTTATTTGTTTACCTAACGATATTTCTATTTTAGTTCTTCATAGTCTCTAAGAAAAATTGAAATACATGTGTTTTAGTTTGATTAGGGCCATATATGTACTATGTAGCACAATTTTAGGGCTTTTTTTTTTAACCCCTTTGCCTTCCCACCATATCACGCTCTATAATACTTTGGCAACATCTCCCCCCCCCTCAAGTTACATAAAGCTTCCAGCTTCAACTATAAAAAGCACCTTTTCCTCATGTCATTTTCGAATACACTGGGTTTTTTTTTTCTAGTAGACTGGTTAGTTTCACGGCGGATCTCATAAGTTTAAAATAAATAAGATTTTGAATATAGCCTAGGATGCAATTTCTGGTCAAATAGTTTTATTTGTATTTACAAAAAAACATGATTTTAAAAGTGTGGAAAAGCTTAAGTTTGTACATAGCTAGATTAGTTTATAAACATCTTCCAAGCAAGTTGGTTGCGACCATTCATTTACATTTGTGATTATAGGTTTGTTACATTACGGTAATAGCCTAAACCTCCCCCGCTCCCCCACACAACGTAGCGCTACGATGCCCCCCCCCCAATTTTCAAGTGTGTTACATAATACATGCATGGTCCCTAGATGGTGCTAAACATAGTTCCTAAGATAGTGGGTAGGTGCTAGGCCTAGAACTTAAGTACCAAGTATTTTTTTATCACCGCGTCTTACTACTCACTCAGGTTATACACTTATGTACTAATTACACTAATGAGTTAGTGATGAGGAAGGTTGAATTTAGAGGAAGTGTACTCGCATTTGTGTAGTGGGAATCCATTTAGAAAAAAACCAGTCCATCAGTACACCCGACCAGGATCAAACCATGATCTCCTAATCATCAGCAGTCTATTCTATTGAGTGACGCCTTAGACTATGCGGCAACGGAGGCGGGTCCCAAGTTCGAATTATCCGATGTGCAGTCTTACATCAAAATTGTGTCGAAAGTGTATGCTTTATCAAGGTGATGATGCAAGGACCCTCAAAGATACAACCACCATGTCTACATAATCCTGTATCCATTGGGTCCTTTGTTTATATTTGAATCTTCATACACACAATACCCTTTTAAAAAAATTAAACAGATTCATACCTAAATAATTATCATTTTATAAGTATTTAGTTCATTCCTAGTAAGTTAAAAATCAACAAAGTTTCAAAAACTCTGTACAAATAAGTTTTAAAAATTAACAAGTCAAAAGCAAGGAGAAGGGGATTACGTGCTTTCTAATGAAAATATGTGGATTTGACAGCTCTTAGTGGAAGTGGCTAGGGGTACTTGTTTCCTTTTTTTGAGTCTCAAATAAGAAAACACATTATATTGACAACTTATGAAAAATAAACACAAAATTAAGTATAATGTTATGATAAATTATAAAGGTTATTAAAACCCGACAATACTTTATTACACAGAAATTTATAGGAATTAGCTGATACTCTTTAACTTTATATATTAAATAAAGCACATCATAGAATTATTTCCTGCCAACAAGAGAGCTTTCCTGAGTTAAACATTCAAGATAATTTTAACTTAAAGGAAATAGTAGTTAAAATTGAACTAATAATAATTACTTTGTATTAGATAAATTATCTGCTTTTCGTTTCTTCTTTTTCTTTTTACCATCAGAACCCGAAGATAAATATTTTTTTAAATAATCCTTTTGATTCACAATAGTATCTGCCATATTTAAACAAATGAGATGCTTATTTATAATGTCAGAGCAGCACCGCCAACACAATAATATTTCTTGATAGTAATTACACCAAAAATTAATTATTAGATAGATATATAAATTTGTTTATCTTAAGATTAAGATTACAGAATTGATCTCTATAATATAACTGGATGGACATCTGTGGCTGAAATCTTCGAGCTATCGTCTGCATACCATTGTCTAATAGAGAAGAAAACTTTCGGGTATCTCTTTCTCTCTTACACCCATGCAGGGCATCTTTCATTAATTTGATTGACTATATGAGATAAATCAATGTATGATTAGTTAAATAAAATAAATATATTAGTAAAAACTCTGAATAACATAACAAAGTTCTAAAGTGGTTAGTTTTTCCTTTAAATAAGTTGATGTAGCCTAATCTATACGATGATTTTTGAAGGAAGCTCACTTGGAAGGCTTTATCTCGTACCAGAAGCCTAACCTATAATTGTGTTTGGGTAGGATAAAAGACCTTCCAGAAGGAAATTTCTACTTCAGTTTTAAATGGCCGTTTATCCTACCAAAATATTTTACATAGGATAGTATTCTGGTACGAAATAAAGCTTTACAGATTGGGATTATTACTAAAATCGGGGCTTAGTAGATACCGTACTTTATACAAGACTATAACCTAAATTATCATTTGAACGTAAGACTTCTACACAAAGTATGTCATTCAAACAAATGTAATAGTTTTTAGCTAACGTGTTTCATTATAGTTATCAAACTTTCAACGAAATTTGGTTTCTGAAAGCAATATACAAGATATGACCCAACTTTGAAAAAAAAAGGTAATATAATAATACTTTCTACAAGCCTATAACCTAAGTGATAGTTTTAATGTATGGTAACTACACAAAGTTTGTCATTCAAACAAATGTAATCAAGTTTTAAGATACCTTATTCATTATATTTATCGAACTTTCTATATAATATAGTTTGTGAAACCAATATACAAGCTAATAACCAAATTTAAATATAAGTGTAGTCTTGGCAGACTGTAAACAACATTGATGATAACTACATATTTAAATATGTTAAAGATTGTATTCGTATTTGTACAGTATTGCCTGTAAAACTGAATTGTATATCCTTTAATGCAAATGTTTCTTCAGGAAAGGGTGGTATAATATTTCACTATTTTAAAACAAAACTTTTATTCATCAGAAATATGTTTTTGCATAAGAACATTGAAAGAAGCCCTTAAATTTGTACCCCCACAGTGTAGCAGACGATAAACTTGAACGTCACGATTTTTGTCCTTGGCAATGTGTATGTGTATGTCCATCCAGTTATATTATAGAGATCAAGGGATTACAGTGAATGAGTAGGATTTTGTTTGAAATAAACTTTTATAAAATACATAAATATTTTATTGCGGTCAGCAATAATAACATTACACTATATTATTGGTTTTATAGGTCTTTATAATATCTATCAAAAGTGACAACTGCATCTAATATGACCTGACACATATATACCTATGCGAAAGTAGCTCTAACAACTTTTATAACATTTAAGGTTCTTCCAATGAAAATTTGACCTGTTGTTGCCAGGATGTAGATTTTAAAAATCCGTGGAGGTATATGTATTTTTGTTTTGAAAACAAGACAAAGTTCACGGGCGTTGTGGGGGGCAGCAAGGGGACCCCTCCCCAAATAATCTAACAAAAAAAGGAACTTTAACCACTGTGTCCAACTAGGTGGATCTACAGGAAAGCACCAATAGAAGAGCTCATAAATAAGTATGACCTCATTTTACAGACACTTCGTGAGCTTTCAGAGAACAGCTATGATGGGGCTAGTAGCCTCCTTCATTGTTTCTCAAATGAATTGACATATCTTAGATTTGTTATGGCAAAATATGTCGTCGATCTCCTCGAGCCATTGAATAAATCATTTCAAGGAAGAAAGAAGAATCTCTCTGTACTAGTCAAGTCTGTTGAGACCATTTTAACTGGTTTATGCGATCTACGAGGTGAAGAGAAATTCAAGACTATTTTCAATTCTTGTTGTGGAAAAAAAAATTGACGAGTTAAATTTGCAACCTCTGACCTTGACAAGGGCTAAGCAACCACCCAAACTGTTTTGCGGGCCAGGGAAGCAGCATTAGTGGAATTCTTATGAGGATTATTTACGGCAAGAATATTATAAAGTTGTTGAAACAGCAAATATGGGTCTGCAACAAGATGTCATTGAGCAGAGTGGTGTGCAGAAGAACAGGATGCTGGAAAATGGGGAAAATGCAGAACTCTTAAATCCGTACTCTGAAGTCGACACACCATCCTTTCAAGTTGAGGTTAAACTATTTAAAAAAAAATATTTCCTGTCTCAGTGATGCTGTAACAGCCTTCAAAGTGATGACGCCTGAATCCTGAAACCTATTTAAAATCGTAGAAAGTGTGGTTAAGCTGCTGCTGGTATCCCCAGCTTCTAGTTGTGAATTAGAGAGCAGCTTCAGTGCTCTCAGGCGTCTGAAAAGTTAACTAAGAGCCACAATGACACATTCAAGGTTAAACCATGTAGCCCTCTGTTACGTTCATAAATAAGTAGGTAGTACTTAACGATGTAGATCTCAGGAAAGTGGCACAGTTGTTTGTTTCAAGAAAGGACTACAGGAAGTCATTGTTTAGAAGTATTTGAATTGAATAGTTTTGTCATGCACTTCATTATTGTGTTAGGCTTCAACTTTTAATTTCCTCAAAAGGGTATTCATTTTCCTTTAGGCTTACTTTGTAAAATATTTCTAGTTCCTAGTTTTTGCATATGGGATAAAGCTAATGAATTGTTCTTTGTTTCTTTCCTACAAATTTAAATCTTTATGAAGTATTTCCTTTTTTAGAATGTTGGCATTTTACATTTTCGGAAAAAATTTCTAAACCAACTGCTTAAAGTGTGTATTGAAATGAAATGGTGTTCGGATGCTGTTAGACTTATTAGAACAATATTTTTAAGAATTCCGGTTTTGTAAATATTGATATTGCACATTTTCCAGGTTTTTTTTAATGTATTAGGTTCTAGTTAGTTTTGAAATAAAATGATGTTACATGCTACGTTTGTTACTTTAGTTTATTTTACGAACTTTGTGTGTTGCCCGTTTTTGGTCTGCCCCACATATCCATAAAGGACAGTTTGACTCTGAACGTCTTTTGTTGTACACTGAATAAAAAAAACGTGGCCTGGGCAGGATGGGGAGGGGGTTAGAGAGCTACTCTTTAGGTGCAGATAGACTGGCAAGTAATCTCACGCGAGATGCTGTCAGACAGTAGTACTGTCACGAATGTAAACAGCTCTGCGAGTAGATTTCTGATGACTCGCGCAAGTTGTTCCGCGAGACCCACGCTTGCCTGTCTAAACACGCTCCTCGCCACTTCCCCAAGCTCTCACGGAATATCCAAACCACTTCGATATTTTCTGAGATACGTGAGCGAGTTAATCATCTCTCTTGGTGATGTCCGCCTTCAAAAAGAGGAGTGATAGTGAAATAAAATTTATAATTGCTCTTTATGAGGAAATTGAAGTTTTGTGCCAAGTTTACAATACAGAGACAGGTTTAAAAAAAGAAAACAAGATGCCTTACAGCTTACAAGCCATAGCAAACAAGTTTTCCACCAACACAGTGAAAATATCTATAAAGCTGCACAATATACGCAATCAACCTAATCAAGCATCAAAGAAAAATAAGTTGAAAAAAATAGGTACTGGATCCACTCCTTAGCCCAGCATTGCCTTTCTTTCCAAAAAATGTTCTACTAATAGAAAAGATTTGGTTTAGTATTACTAATGCAGCAGCATATTTGAGACATCTGACTGAAGGCGTTATTCCAAAATGACTGAAACAAACCTTGCGTGAGCAATATTCTCCTCTCAAGTGTAAACAGCTTTGTGAGAACTCTCGCAAGTCACTCGCCAACAAACTCGCCCGACAGATCTCGCAGCAATTTATTGCTGCTAGTGTAAACAGACCTTTATGTACAGAATTAATTACACACACACACACACACCCAACAATTAGGTTGTTGCGATGCCCCTACAAAGTTTATTTTGAAATGCGAATCAATGCTGCCCAACCCTAGTCAGCGAAATAGGAGAAGATAAACCAGAGGTCTCAGAGGGTGAACTACTCGTTTTATTCCTTCTGTTTCATGCATTGGTGTCTAAGTGTGCTTAGCGCTTAGAGTGCTTAGGTTGTAATGATACTGTTTTGTACCCCTCTCATATATTCAAAAAGTCATGGATGAAGTGTATTTTTCTTAAAGTAATGTATCTAAAGTTTCCTTTTAATACTTCATCCATGGAGAATCACGCGCTTTTAGAATTAATTTCAAATCATTACGTTTTAAAACTTTTTTTCACTAAAAAATCAACTTCGTCATATAGGTATGATCTTGTGAATCGCTGGCTCCCTCTACCCAATAGGAAGCCAGCCTTCACAACATCACATCGCCAGGAGTGTTTCTATTAGTTAGTTTTGACACTGGTGACAAGGGGTAGATCGCTTGTGCGTATGAATACACACAGTGCCGGTAACATAAATCTAGAGAACGTGTAATATCATATAACAGTGCCAGTAACTTAAATTCATAGAGTACACAATAATACGTTAAAGAGTAAAATTACAGAAAAACAATCCGTAAATTAACAAAAATTGTATCATTTAATATCATATCTTCAGTGCCGAAGGTGAAATCATTTTAGTAAATCGTATGCAACATTGAAAGTTTTATTTCTTTTTATTATAGTAAAAATCAGAAGTAATCAGATCACATAACCGCGTGCAAGTGCGCAGTAAGGCTTCGTTTTAATCGTAAAATCCGATATCGTTACAATCGGTGCTCGATCACGGGGCAATATCCCTATCAATCCGTATCACAATAATTGACGCCTATCACGGGTCCGTATCATCATAATTATTGCACAATCACGGGGAATAAATCTCCGTAGCAAGCTAAGATGCAAACCGCTTCGAATTCGCCAATAGGTCGTCATATTTGTCGTCCTGGGCCGCTTGAAACCTGTAATTATATCCCTGCGTGAACGCCCATTTGATGTCAAATCAATAATTATTCAGTATTTTTTAATGATCTGGGTTATCCCATACCGATAAAGAATGCGGCAATAGTTCCGGGAGATTTTATTTCTGTTTCGAGCCCGTCATCCACAAGTTTCGATTAATTTTATAAACCAATACATTATAGCGTCAGGTAACATTACACGTCGTAATTCCATATTCGAATAGGATCTGGTGATATAGGTTTAACAAAACAAACAATTATTACAGCTTAGAATCAACCTTTGAAACCCCGAGAGTCCAGAAATGTTATCATCCCATGATAGTGGCATTGTCTCAGATATCATTATCACTTGGGGTTATTAAAATACTTCTCTGCTTGAGATTTCAATATCGGGAGGAGGTGAATAGGGGAGGGACGGAAAAGTTTTGTTTGATTGTTTTAGAATGTACTTCTCCCGTTGGTTTTAGTTATTGATTTGTATACATTATTTAAATTTTCTCTCATGATAAGAAAAAAATGTAGGGTGTTCGAAAACAAGGTTCCAAAAAGTGATGAGGTTATTGGGAGTGGAGGAGGTTATATAACGATGAGTTACATAGCCTGTACTCATCACAAGATATTGTTAGGTTTATAAAATCTCGTCGATTACGTTGGGTGGGACATGCAGCGCTAACAGGAGAATCTAGAACCGTGTTCAGGGAATTGACAGGCAAACCCAGTGGGAAGATTCAGACGCAGATTGGAGGATAGCATAAAGAGGGCCATATATGCACGAGTCTGGCTCGGCTCAGCTTACAACTACCTAAACTCGCACGTGGGTGGAGTGTCACGGGTCTGGCTTGGCGTCAGATGAGCTGAGTCCGGCTCGGCTCGCCAGGGCTGTCGGTGGGGCTCGGCTCGCCGCTAGCTCGCTATTGGCTCGCGAGTGAGGGTGGGATGGGGGATTATGAGCCAGATTCTTGTATCTACACTACAGACAGTGTGATTCTGATTCTGTCAGTCAGAGGAACTATTTTGACTTCCCTTTTAAAATCGTTCATGAGCCCTGAGTTTTTGGTAACTTTTTAGATGTGTACCGTAAAGTTTCGGCTCTGTGAAAGGTCTACAATGCAGATTAGAGGAAAGCGGGATGAGACTTAGGGTTCACTCGTCTAGCTCATGCGGAAAAAATTCATCGATACTCACTTGGGGTTCATTTAAACCTTTTTTTTTCTCTGGAAAATGCCATACTCCACTAAAACGATCATTGATGCTGAAACTCGCTTGGACAAACTCATTGTAGATATTGATATGTTGGAGCAAAGTCGGAAATCCACTCATGCTGGTGGTAGAACATGTGTGGTGGAATATGACAGTCTAGACTCTTGCATGGATTAGATACTCAAGAATAGACCTGAAAGAGAGAGTGTAATAATGTGGACTGGATAGAACTAGCTCAACATAGAGATAGGGTGTAATGTGGTGGACTGAATAGAACTAGCTCAAGATAGGGATAGGGTGTAATGAGGTAGACTGGATAGAACTAGCTCAACATAGAGATAGGGGACATACTTTTGTGAGTGCGGCAATGAACTTTCTAGTTCCTAATTTCATAGAGTAAGTAAATACTTCATTCATTTTTAAATCAGATAAATATATTTTTATATAATGTATTTATTATTTAATTCACTCTTCACATGTAATGTATTGTACAATTGTCTTGTGTTATCTAACTGTGTAACAGTGTAATTTGTATATTTTGTTTCGGGAATAAATTACTGGAAAGCGATTTAGTAAAAATAATAGCCCGTGATTTATTATATGAAAAGAGTCGAACTGGAGGTCACGTTGTCAAAGGCATCAGGATCGTAAAGACTGAATTTACCGGTGACTGAAACGTCCAGGTTCGAATTTCCACCGGGTGCACTTAGGGGTAATTTTTCGCATATGATAATATCTCTTGAGTTTTTCCATACCCAACACAGATAAATGTGGGTGCACTTTCTCAAAAAAAATCTCTGTGATGGCCACATGGTCTGAGGCGCCACTCTTGCAATATACTAGACTGCCGAAGACGGGAAGAACGGGGTTTGATCCCGGTATGGTGCGCTGAGGGTGGTTCTTCCTAAATGGTTTTCTACTCTCACTTCACGCAAATGCGGGCGCAACTACTAAAATTCAGCCCTCATAATCCTTAACTCATTAGCGTGAACTAGTACCTAGGCGTATAATCCGACCTGGTAGTAAGACACGGTGCTAAATAAAACTTTCTCAAAAATATCTCCTTTATTCTCGCCCTTTTGAATAAGTCGTTAGTAGCCAAGCTATTAAAAAGTACCAATAAAAATATGAATTAAATTAAATTTCAATCAAACTCTTTTAATATTATTTTAGATGAAAGCTAAGTAAAACAAACAAAAAAAATATGTAAATATAAGGCCGGTACACACAGAAAACTAAGCTAAGCTATGCCTTGCTATGTTTTTTTCCGATTGCTGGCCGGGCAATTTTTCCATCTCCCATCTTGAGCCATCTTACGTTGCGCATGCGTATAGCATAGTTTGGGCTCCTTGTTGAACAGACACAGTGCTGGTTTGGTGAAAATAACCAAAGAAGTGTTGAAGTTTTGTTTTCAGTTTGTTTCACGTGTATTTAAGTAATATTCTATTTAGGTTTTCTATTTAATAAATGTTTTTATATTAAAATGGAAGCGTTAATTGAACAAGTCAAACCTCCACCTCCTAAATTTTCTTCATCTTCCAAAACAACTGCTAACAGCAGCATCTTTTCTTCCACAGTACTATAACCTGAACTAAAACAAGACATTTTGTAGAACGTCATCAAAACTAAACTTCACTGGAGCAGACCAGAAAGAAACAACACTGAATTCTGGGGGGAAAACAGGAACTATAGCTTAGCTTAGTATTCTGTGTGTACCGGCCTGTATTATTAAAATGGTCGAGTGGTACCTATTAATGTAACTACATACTAAAGAGCAATAATTAAAATTGCTTTGATTTGAGTACTGTGGGTCCATAGAGTATAATTTGTAAGCATGTAGGAAATAATAAAACCACATAAATTGATTTGTTTATCAAAGCTTTTTTATATATTTTTTTTCTGTTTTATTGTAACATATTAAAAATGCATTTCTGGCATGTGAATATGTTTACAACATATGAAAATACTCGCAGGAATGTCAAAAAAAACAACGTATTTATATAGTACAGTCATGTAGCCTACAAAATACTTGATAATACTACTGCAGAATATATTACTTTTACAAAAATATACTTTATGTTACAAGATTTGTTTATAAAAACACACAAAATATATAATTTGGGCACATTTTTACCTTACATGATATGATAAATAACATTTGTTTAAACGTATTTAAGATAATTTTCATTAACTCTTGAAATAACTTGATAAGTAAGTAAGTAAGTAAGTAATTACATAGAGTAATTTAGGTACCGTGATATATTTTAAAATCAAACAAAAATGTTCGCTTTACCGGAGATACATGAATGGTCAAGTTTACTAAATAAATATTTACCCAGCGTAATATCTTCTTATTTTAAATAACGGGATGTTGTATGTTTAATTCATTTCATAGCAATGTGTTTGGGCAATTTTTTTAATTTCATTTAGAGTCAGAGTTTAATAAATAACATCAAATAAGAAAATGAAGATCTTAATTAAACTTGGTGAGTTATTTTAAGACATGATTCATTGTTAAGATGTTATAAAACTACAATCTAATTTTAGTAGGAAATGCCTTTTAAAAAGTACAAAACTTTTTCTGTAGTATATTATTATTGTTATTTTATAGATATTGGTAAAATCTATCAAAAGATAAAAATTGACAGCCCCGGGTAACATGGATACGTAAAGGTGGATATTAAAACTGACAAATAAGGTTCTTCCTATGAGAATTAGATTGTAAAGGACTTGTATTCCTTCAGCGGCCCTGTGGCCTAACGCGCTAATCTCATGTTGGACTAGACTGCCAATGATAGGGAGATAGGGGTTCGATTCCGGTCGGGTGAACTGAGGGTGGTTTTCCCCAAAATGGTGTTCCACTCTCCCTCCACCCAAATGCGGGTGCACTTCCTATAAATTAAAACCTTCCTAGTTCTTAACACATTAGGTATAATTTAGTACATAGACGCGGGTGGTAAGCCACGGTGTTAAAACAAACAAAAGTGGAGCTTGTATAGTTTTTGCAACAAAACGACCTCTAGTTAAATCCCCCCTCCACCTTGTTTTAAAGGTCTGCCAATCTCTCTTTGATCAAATCTCAGAATCTCGAGTGACTCCTGGTTTTGACGTCGAAGCAACTGAAAACTATTTAAGGTGTGATGGAATGGGATGCGAGGTAAAGCATTTTTTTATGACTTTNNNNTTTTTTTTTTTTTGTTGCTAAAATAAATCAAATATGGCTCCAGTACCAACCAAGGGTTTAATTTTCTTTACGTGGTGACCTCAAAATTTCTTGGACATCTGTAAAGTAATATCCTGGAATTTAACGACATCTCTTTCTCTTTATTTAAATGTTTGTCATATAATGTCGCTAAGTTCATGACATATTCAACAATTGATATTAACATGAGAAGAAAATTAAACTTTCTGTTTGTACTGGAGAAATATTTTATTTCTTTTGAAAAAAATAAAAAAATGTTTGCCATAAAAACTGCAAAACCACTGGCGTGTCTTTCCATTCCACCTTAATACTCTCTCTTTCTCTGTCATACTAAATAAACTGTTTTATCTTGGAAGTTGTGCGTGTTCGTAGTAAACTTGCTTTTTTTTAAAGAGTGGGCGAGTCGTAAGTACTTAAATTAAACCGTGTATCTGGGAGATAAAGTCAGATAAGGTCAGATACGACAATAGGACAGAAAATAAAATATGGGAGTACAATCTTGCACAGGAGTATATTACCGGTGTGAAGATAACAAATGATTCGAAAACAAGCTGAAAGTTGTGCTGTGCATACCTTCTGGGGGGTGGGGGGTGTTTTTGGAACTCCTTCAGAATAGACACCTTCAAATAAAGGCGCAGGGTACATGAGGCAAAAACTGTGAGAACAATGTCGTATTTATATTGTAAAAAACCCCCACAAAAAAACACTGCTATGCTTCGACAGCAAGGATACGTTGAGATAGAAAAATATCACATACATACAGGGTGTATCGTAAAATGTGGTACCAACGTCAGAGGTGAACAGGAGACACAAAAACAATTAAATAACTTCAAATAAATATGTGTCCCATTTGACCTTATCTCTCTATGCCATAGTCATATTTGTCCTCCAGTGATGTGGAGCACAATAACTCAAAATGGCCGCCTGAGGTCTGAATGCAAGCATTGCAGTCCTCGTGTCGTGGAACGCCGCACTAGTTCCAAAATTCCAGTTGTTCGGAATAACCATGAATAACCCATAGAACACACCTGGCCAACAAGTCGACAAACCGGACCCCTTGGTGTAGTGGTCAGTGAGTGCACCTTTCTACGAGCTTATGGGTCCTGGGTTCGATTCCCGGCTGGTACCTTGGGAATTTTTCTCGAAAGGGGAATTACCCCGAAGATCATCAGGATTTGGTCAATTAGGCTTAAGTTAGGTTTAAGTGTTTCCACTGGTTAAACTCCCTCATACTCACTATCACCCTCATCTCATCTCATCGGAACATGGAAAGAGCCTCCGCGGAAAGGATGTACTATTAGTACATTCGGGCATCCCCTGGGCAATGGTACATTAGTACGTACTCTCTAATATTTTCACAAGCCCATCTACAAGTGATGTAGCCCAGATGCGCAATATTATTATATTAACGGGTTGATAGCTATCGAGTATGGCATTCAAACAATTTATAGTACTCACTCTGAAACCAGGTCAAACAGGACACTTGTCGGAAACCAGGTCAAAAGGGACACCTGTTTATATGAACTATTTTCATTGTTTTTGTGTCTATCGTCCACAAATGAAGGGGTTCTCACATGTTACGTGCCAATATTTGTGTGTCTAATTTACATTGAACTTTTATTTTCAGATGATCCACCATTTCGTGGTTGAACCAATTATGTCGACAGCATGAGAGCCCTTATTGAGATAATATTTAGAGCTGTCGTGTCGCGGAGTGTTGCCAGGGTAGGCAGAGCTTGTTAAAACTGTGCCGATGATATATTCTCCCCCACCCTATCCTCATTTGACCAGTGATATGTGGTAACATTTATTCGTTGACAAACGTCAGAACGATAACAAAACAACTGAGTAACGATCAAATATATTATTCAAATATTGTGTTTTAAATATAGGTACGGGGATCAACCCGAATATATTATGTCTAGTATATACATATGACATTTCGATGTCTTATTTTTTTAAATAAATTAACTAAAACGCGAGTAGACCTGTGCATTGATAACCAGTAACGAATTAAACTTCGCAAATCCCCAATCGGGGGTGTTGGTAAATATCAAACTCGATGTTGGTCCCGTTTTAAAAACTACCGGATAGTTGCTGTTGCTATGCTCGGGGCAGTACTTTTGTTGTTGTAATGTTTCATTAAAGGCTCCCCGCTTGTCCCCACGGAACCATTGGGAGTATCCACCGGTTCGCCCCCTTGACACCGCGACGTCTCGTCAGTCTCGGTGGCGAAGCGGCGCAAGCGAGAAGTCGGGAGCGTTTTCTCGAGTGAACTTCACTTCTGATCGAGCGGTTTGGTCCCGTTCTCGAGCTCGTCCGTGAGAGAGAGCCTCGGACCTTTCTTCTTGACGAGGTCGTCCTGGATCTCCTCTAGGGACTTGCCCTTGGTCTCGGGTACCACGACGGCGACGAACACCAGCCCCACGACGCAGCAGATGCAGAAGAAGCCGAAGGTCCCGGCGTTCCCCATACTGTTGAGCATCAAGCTGAAGACCTTGGTGACGGTAAACACCAGGGTCCAGTTTAGACAGACGGCCATCGCGTTTATCCAGTCCCGGGACTCGGTGGGGACCACCTCTGACATCATGAACCAGGGCAAGGGGCCCAGTCCCACGGCGAACATCACCACGAAGGTCGTTACCGACGCCAGGGGGAGCCAACCGATGGAGGAGACGTNGGACCACCTCTGACATCATGAACCAGGGCAAGGGGCCCAGTCCCACGGCGAACATCACCACGAAGGTCGTTACCGACGCCAGGGGGAGCCAACCGATGGAGGAGACGTCGTGACCGGAGTCTTTGAAGTAGAAATAGATGGCCAGGATGGCGAGACACAGTGCCATGGCCGCCTCGGAGATCATGAGGAGGAAGCGCCTCCCGGTAAGCTCGACGAGCAGCGAGGACGCCCCGGTGGCGAGGACCTGCACCACGCCGACGATGATGGTGCACGTGTACGCAGACATGGAGCTGCCGGCGCCTTGAAAGATCTCGACGGTGTAGAAGAGCACGGCGTCGATCCCCGACATCTGCTGGAATAACATGAGCCCGAAAACGATCTTGGACGCTTCCGCGGCCGGGGAAGTCCACGAGAACTTGGCCAGCGTCTCTCTGACGTCCCCCCAGAAACCGTGCTTCTTCATACTGGCGATGGACACCGCCTCGTCCAGACGGTTCTTCATGTGGCTGATCTCGTAGCTGATGTCGTAGTCGTAGTCCGGGCTGACGCCCCTCAACCACTTGAGGGCCTTCTCTGCCTTCTCGTCCTTGCCCCTGGACAGGAGGTACACCGGACTCTCGGGCATCCACACGAAGGTGATGAAGAAGACGATGGGGAGTCCGCAGGAGGCGATGGCGAGCCACAGGTAGGGGACCATGGCACCCACCAGGTAGCACCACAGGATGCCGACAGAGAGCATCAGGTCAAGGTAGACCCCGATAGCCCCTCGGATCTCCACTTCGGAGATCTCCTCGTTGTAGAGGGAGGTGATGACTGTCGTGGCGCCCATGGAGAGGCCGCACAGGACGCGGGCGGCGCACAATATAATCACCTGGCGGCAGAAACAACAACTAACGGTCAGAAACAAAGCGTCTAAGCCAACTCGTCTCTTTTTTTTACACCCGTCAGGGATGTCCACTCTTAATCACCCTATACATATGCTAATAACCCGAACGGGTAATAAAATATATATATATATGTATACATGTATACAGGGTGTATAGATTTATGAGGGAAGTAACTGGGGTATGGAAAGTAGACCTCAAAACGACATAAAAAGACCTAATGAACATAATAAGTCCTATAATCAATGGTTGCCGAGATAAGGCCTTCCAAGGTTCTGCTGGAATTGTTAATAGCCCTACTTGATACACCTCAGTTGCACGTTTTGTGACGTATCACTGCTGGTACATAGGCAGGGCTGTAGAGCTACTCTAACAGGGGTGTAAGGGCTATTAACAATCCCACCAAGAAATTGTCTCGGGAACCATAGAACCTCGGACATGTGTTCATAAGGCCTGTTTGTGTTGTTTTGAGGTCTTCTATTCACACCCCGGTTACTCCCCACATAAATTGATACACCCTGTATATGTACAGGGCTGTGGAATTTATCTTGAATTTGACGTAAGTTCATCTTTCAAAATTAGATTTGAGAATATCAGATGGGATTGTACAAAATAAATAGTTGGGGGTTATTTCCAGGGGGTGATTATTTCCA